>JANHGB010038871.1:0-50274 GCA_026283785.1 Coracopsis vasa
AACTTCATTTGCCAGCTCCTTCAGGACCCGCGGATGGATTTCATCAGGTCCCATGGACTTGTGCACGTTCAGGTTCTCAAGATGGTCTCGAACCAGATCCTCTCCTACAGTGGGCCTAGGGTCTTCATTCTCACAGTCCTTGCGTCTGCCTTCCACAACTTGGGTGGTGTGGTTAGAGCATTTGCCAGTGAAGACTGAGGCAAAGAAGTCATTAAGAACTTCAGCCTTCTCCGAATCCAAATTTTGAATGGCTACATGATTTTTCTAAACAAAACAGCTTTTATATCTTATTTGTTTCATTTCAGACAGAAAGCTCACTATCACAAAAACTTACAATTCATAAAAACAATTATTACTATCATGTTATCTTCTATTTCCTAAACCAAATATTTTTTCTCATAAAGGAAGAACAATGCTTTTGAAGTGGTCTAGGAATAAGCCTACTGTTACTTACAAAGAGCAGTCACGGAAGGCTGTCTTCCAGCCTTTAAATAGAAAGCCCCACATCAATATGTACAAAAAGAGAATCGTATAAATAATTCCGTTTGCAAGCAAGCAAGCTAATATATGGGGGCTCAAAACACCTTAATTTTGCTGAGCCCAGCTAAAGATCATTCTTGCTCCCAAAGTAACATACCACACATGATTCACTACAAGGCAACACGCAGCTCAGTAACAGGTGAGTACCAAAGACTTTTCCAAGGTTAGCATGAGACTTTTCCAAGGTTAGCATGAGACAAGGGAAGGAAAGGACACACAGACGCCAATTGCCATGCTTAGGGGCTGGCATTTCCAAGCTCAGCATGACAGACCCCCATCCTGCTGTCTTGTTTTTTGCCAGAGTGAAGTGCTGAGCCTGGCAGAATAGGGCACAGAAAAAAGAACAGAAACCACGGATCAACTCAGTGCCTCATGGAGAACTTCTCTGGCCAACATGAAAAAGAAGGGCTGGAAAATCCCAGATTAAAAGAACATTTCCAACCAGCTTCAATGGAGGAGAAGAATCATTGCAAGCAGAATCATTGCAGGCAGAATCATTGCAAGAGGTTAAGGAGTGCTAAACAAAAGGGTATAGATTTAATGGAGAGTTCAGGAGTCAACTTTGATTTTACAGGCTGGTTCAACCAAACTGAGTTAAACCAAACTGCATCATTCACAACTATGTCATACAGAGAAGTCCCAGAAAAATAGCATCTTGTCTTGCAGAACTACAGCATGAAGAATGCTTCAGTTTCACCACTGAGGGAAGTAGTTAGATATATTGTACAGTTTGACATTAAAAAGCAAATGATACTTAAATCCAAAAGGAAGAATTACCTTCTGGAGGAGTTCCAACACTGCTCCCAAGACCCAAAATAGCAATGCTGTGATTCCTTGGTTCCAACATCACTGCAAACTCTTCTCCTCTTTCCCAGTGTGGTACTTTCACAGGCTCCAGATGCACATTTTCCAGCCCGTCTTCCCGCAGGGCACTGAACATATACTTGATGGCTGCATCTAGATTTTTCATACCACTTAGTCTAGGTCCTATGGTATCAGCAAAAACTGCTAATCTTTCATAGGATCTGTTCTGAGCTTTTCCATGAACAGCAAGATCAATAATAGCTTTAGCAATATCAGTATAGCCAGCTATCTCATTTTTAATGTCTTCAAATGTCTTTGGGTAACTGCCATCTCTTCTCAAAGACTTCCCAGCATACAGTGGTAATAAATTCATGAAAAATATTAAGAATACACACTTCATTTTTTCTCTTTTCTTTTTTTTGTTCTTTTCCACAGATGGCCTGTTAGAAAGACAAAAAGAAAAAAAAAAAAAAGGATATAAAACCCCCTCATACAGCTATCAGCAGTACTCTTTGTTATTAGATTGGCAGACAGAACAAAATGAAAAGAAATCAGTTTATCATGAAAATGCTTTGATCAGAACTGGCAGGAAAGAAAACTCAACTTGGAGACACAATTATTGAAAGCAAATGAAAAAGATACTTAGACCACTGGGCACAATCTTTGTTGTGGTCTTCAGAAACATCCTTGGAATGCTGCACCTCTTTAAATAATCACATCCTTTACTAAATCAAAATCCAGGGCTGCTCCCATCCACAAGGAGCTCTGCATCTCCTTTCTGTTAGCCGCAGAATTTGCCAGAAGTGCCAAATCAAATGTCTTCACACAAAACATCTGAACAAAACCATTTCTTGAACCATTCAGGACTAAAAGTGCTTTTTAATCTCTATCTTCATAATCAGGAAAAGCAGTTTCTATTGGACTAGAAAGATAACAGAGCAACTTACATCCAATGCCCCTAGGAAGAAAATACTAATTTCTTCATTGTAGAAATCTGTGAATATCAGAAAAACACAATTTCTTATTAACTGGTGTATCCCTTAAGCACTGACTTCATCAGCATTGTACAGAGATGCAGTGCCAGAGGTACTGATCCTGGACTGAATACCAAGAGTTATCTTTCTTAACGCTTAATAGTTAATCCATCTTATTGTTAAAAGTTCTCATTTTTAAGATCTTAAAAAGCAATAGTTTGTTCTATACTATTAATCGAACTGATATAAACCCTCTGGAATAATGGTTGCAAAGCTCTTTTATAACATAGGAAATATGACTATCTAAGTCCAAAATATAAAGGTCTTTATTGATATACACAAAAGGAAATGTAATTGGTATATTTTCCTTTTAATTTTAATCAGGCTGCAATTTGAATGATAAAAATTAGCAATAAGAAATAAGGCCTTTAAATCAGCTCTATAGCTGCAGCTATTATAAGACTTTAAAAAATAGTAATTAGTTACAGCCAAGTGAACTGACAATTACTGCTAGCCCCAAAAGACTCAGATTCAGCACTTTTACCATTTTCATTGACTTTCAAGGGAATATCAGTATTTTTGAAAAGGAATGCAACTTGCCTCAAAAACCAGTTACACTAAAGGCAAATGTTAGCCTCTACAAAATATGTTTTACTAGGAAACAGCTGTTCTACAAAAGTCAAAGGACTAGTTCATTGACTAATATACTTTACATTTATATTTATTTAGTACCAAGGTCCCTTGGAATGTCAGCACAACCATCTACTGTACTAGCCACTCCACCTAACTTTGTATTATCTGCAAACATGCTGAGGGTGCCCTCTGTTCAAGCATCCAGATCTAAAGAAAACTAAAGAAAACATTGAAGAGTACTAGACCAAGCATTGCCTTCTGGGGGACACCTTTAGTTATTGGCCACCAACTGGGCTTCGTGCCAACGATCACAACACTCTCAGCTCAGCTGCCAAGCCTGTTTTCAATTCACCTCATACAGAATGAGTGAAAGAATTAAACCACATTTCTAGGATCCATAAACCACCAGAAGAAAAACAACAACAACCACCAAACAAAAAATACACACAAATGTTTTAGAGTCACCAAGCCTTGCTCATATGATAACCAGTGCAAATTTCCAGCCTTTCATAGGCCTTTATGGATCTTCTCATAAACAGCAAGTTAAACAATAGCTTTAGCAATATAAGAATATTGAGCTGTTCTCCTTAACTATTCAAATGTCCCCTAAACTTGAGATCAAGGCAGTAACAAATTCTTCACAATGAAATGTCACTTTCCCAAAAGAACAACAAAAATAATCTGTGAATTTATCTATGAATGACAAATCTATCACAAAGATTTCCTTTCTATCTCTGCAAGACAGACAGGGCAAAGGTCTTACACAACCAGGAGTAGAAGCCTCGGGTTATCTCAGGACACTGACAGAGAACTGTAAAATGCCTTTTATAGTCTGAGTTACTGTTTATTTGTGATTATACTACTCAGAGGTTACTGGTGTATTTTTATTGCTACGCTGCATACTTTCCCCATGTTCCTTCCCTTTGGACCAGTTAATTACATGCCCCTAGACATCCTCTGCTAGAGACACCAGTAATTTTCTCAGGATGACCACGCTCGCTCTCTGATTTTTGCCAAGCTCATCATCCACAAAGAAGCAAGCAAGATAATCTGATTTCTGCCATAAGACAAATTCTTACTGAGTGGAGTAAGACAACAACATTGTAGAGCTAGCTACAAAAGCTTCAAGTGTGGGGGTTGGTTTGTTTAAGAGTTTGCAAAGTCTACCATACAAAGCCGGTACATTTAGTTGTTAAACAGAAAACACAGGGGGATTGCTTAATTGGCATTGGCCACCTCAAAGAGTCCCCTGCTACTAACTTCATGCATTCTTTCAATGGAGAAATGAAACCACAGTTATCATATTTTCCTTAACTAAGAAATGCTTCCTTTGCTTTTCCTGGACTCATTCAAAACCAGCAGCAACTTCTCTCCAAATGCTGCCCCAGAGGAGCTGCATTTAAAAGCCACACTTTTTCCAGGAATTTCCCATGTGTTTCCACAGCTTTTCTAGCTGTAACATACCCCTGCCACGCACAGCATTTCACTACCTACCATTGCACCGTAAGAGGAGCATAACTGAATTAAAAACCTGCGCAGTGATGAATGGGAATGTAATTTATTGTGCTTTCCTTGACTAGTCTGGCATAATCTGTCCAAAGGCTAACAGAGTTGAGAAATAATTCCGTGCTAGGTAAAATAACATCATACTCACTTGGACTGCAATACAAGCATCACTACACTGCTAATTCAGGGAAAGAAAAGCACATCTGTTGTCCCAGACTCTGCAACATTATCACCCCAGTGAACCATCAGGGCAAAGAGACTACTGATTTCTGCACATCTCACTAGTTACGACTCAGCAAATGAACATCACAGTGTCAGCCAAATTAACGACAAAAAATAATAATAGGACAGTCACAATTGTTCAATGCATTTTAATTATTAACTGAATTTCTTCAATAGAAGTTTAGAGCAAAATGAGAGAGGAAGAAAACACACTTTTAGGAAGTGTTTTTTCCAGACCTATTAATGCATCTCATTGAATGGTTCTTTAGTACAAAATACCCATTTTCTAAACTAGGGATAAGAATCTAAGGTTTCCCTCCTTGCCCTTCCAGGAAGCAAGAATGCTCTTTACAGGGTTACAATCCCTCCACTTTATTTTTCTGATCATGTAAATCTTGCATGCATCAAAAGGACACAGAATAGTCCCATTCCACCTTTGCCTGCAGACTCATGTTTCTGGTATATTCTTAAAAAAATTAAGCTCTTGAGACTATACAAAATGACAACTCCTATCTTTCACTTCTTCAAAGGGACTTCTAATAACTGACATAAACAAAAAGTGGGAGCCGCTATTGCTCCTCTTCCCATTTTGAGCAGAACTGAAAGCCACTGACATATTAAACACTGCATGTTTATGACAGATAAATTTGGTCTCTTTAGAAACGTCAGCAGGGCTCAAGGTTTAATTATCTCTAGTTTAAAGGGTTACATATGCTCTGTTTTCCAGGATGAGAGACTACACTTAGGAACCACGGAAACTCTGTTCTCCAAAATGAGAACAAAGCTAAAACACAGTAATGTACAACAGTTCCAGTTCTTTCAGCTTCAGATAAAGTGGAGAGAGGGCACCCATCCATGACAATACCTGGATCCATCTGAACATAAGAATGCACTTTTTTACCTGCAGCTGACCCTGCTTAAACAGGGAGTTTGGACTAGATGAGCTCACAAGATGTCTTCCAGGCTAAATCTGTGATTCAGAACACAGAAGGAAGCCATAAACATAAGCTGAAAGGATTTTAAAAAAATCAAGGGTGAAAGGATTTAGGTATGCAGAAGAAAACCAGAAATTAAAGGCAGGAAGTAACTCTTTTACAGCCCCAATTAGTATGAAAGAGAATGAAATGTACAGCACAATGGTAGTGCAGTGCAGATGGTGTCAGAAGACATTTAATAGCAACTAAGCAGCTACTTTAAGGATGCTTTCACCTATTGTCTGATCCATTTGTCTGTAGCTAACTACTGTCTTTGATGCTAAAGGGCAAGATCATTGGGATCTTCATCTTTTATGATGCCCTTATATAACAGATCTTAACACACCTAATCTGTAACCAGGCTAACGGGTGTCACCACCACTAAAATCATTACAATAAAAATTACTTAAATGTAGCAGATGGAAAAAAAATGAGAGAAAAAGGATAAAAAAAACTCTCAGATGAGAACACGGTCTACAGCAATCAGATAACTGAAAGAGGAGCAGAGGGAACAGAAATAGGATAAACAAAGATAGAGCAATGCTGCTTCTCCAGTGTGGCAAAGTTTTTCCAAAATCCCACTTGAAAATACAGACAAAGGATACAGAGTTCACAAGAGTCATGGTTATGGGAAATGGGGAAAGAAAACAATAAATTGCGGCTATTAACCACTTAATTGCTAGAGGTCTGCTAAATCTGCAGTTTCCTATCTATCAGTTTCCTAACCACGTACCATTTGATTTTCCTCCAAGGAATGCAGGAAACCTTGAAATCACACAGTGGTTTTTGATAACCTGAGAATAGACTGAAAAGCCCCAGGGTAACAAACTCACATGCTGTGGAGTGATGTCTGATACATTTAATTGCATTTGAGAGAAAGTTTGTTGTGACAGCTGCGGAGTAGGATGGCTGGAAGGCTAGGTGGACTTGCAAAATGAGGAGGAGATTTCTGCCTAAAAATAAAGTCATGGAGTTCTTCCATCACTTAGAAAGATAAAAGGGTGGGGTAGAAAGCTTTATGATCTTGAAGAGTGAAACAGAAAAGCAGACATTTCTCAAAGACTGCTTTTCCTCATCTGAGAGAACATCTAATCAGTTGGAAAACCTTGGCTTTGGGAACACTCACAGCCAAAGTGATCGCTTACATTATAAAGTCCTTAAAATGAGCCTTTTACATCTAAAGCTAAGGAAAGGAAGAGTACTATACAATATGAATGCAAGACTTTGAAAAAGAATATGAAATCTTACTACTTGGACCAAAAAAGTCTAAAACTCTAAAGGAAACACCTGAGCTGTTTTACCTTTACCAACTTCAGAACTGTCTTGATTCACTACAACTGAAGACATGTCCTGAAATCTTTGAATAGTGTGATCTAGCAGTGTATGACCACATAGGATCAGTAGTGATATTGACTTATGTGGGGAGAATCGGAAGTGAAATGTTCTAAAAAAGCTAACGATTGAAATAGAGAAAGTCCAAATGTGCCCAGAGATACTGCAGTCATAGCTCCTCATTTGGCAAAAGTTCATACTCTATTTATACAGTGTATGGTGGAAGTAGTACAGCTTAACATAGGAAGGAAGCAGTAAAAGGAACCCCACTTAGCTCTTCACCTGCAAGCCTCAGAATAGTAACAGGCTACCATGATATAATCTTACTCAGTAGCTGCTGCTAAAACAGATGGCAGTAAGCCTGAAGAATTACACCATAATCCATGTGCAGAGTACTGTATCAGCAAAGCTACAGAAACAATCAGTCTGTTATCTCCCTAAGAAACAGTGACAGCTAAGACAAAAACTAAGTTAAAAATAAAAGACATTACCACTGAACAATGCGTCAGCCACTTAGCAGGTGATATTATTATTAATGAGCATTCAAAATACAAACAGTTCTCAAAGGGGAGTACATTATATTTTCAGAGACAAAAGATAGGAATTCAGCAATTTTTTAGACAAGAACAACTGAATAGAACAGAAATATTTAATGAAAGGAAGGCAGTTAGGAAATCAAGGCACCAAAATTCCTGATGTTGTTCATATTACAGTGAATGCCAAAATACACAGCTAATGCCAGCTGATGGCATTGAAAGACAACTGGGGGGAGGGTGGCAAAGATTATTTTGGACAATTAAACCAAAACATAACAGAATAAGGCTGCAATTATTACGGTATTTTGATGCTGAACTTCAGTGACACTTCCTTCAAGTCTGCAACTGTTGTTCTAGTGTGACAAACAAGATAGGTTGCCTTCAGACTTTGAAAGACTGGCTTATGAAAAAAATAAATATATTCAAACACACCCATTTGGAGACAAAACATTAGGGGACTCTTACTAATGTAGGCCCCTTAGTAATGTAAAGGCCCTTGGGACAGACACATATCTTGTATGCTTTCACAAAAAATTCACATAAAATTGAGACACAAACTGTTTGGAAACGCATATTTTTCTCTCAGCCTTTCTTACAGGAGAAAGGTACTCCCTTTTAATTGAGGCAGTATAACCACAGAAATCTTTTCTTACAACCTCATGTATATTTTCTGCATTTTCTTATCTGAGGAAATGAATTAGCCTATGGAAAAGAATGAAGTACTCAAGACAGAAACAAGATGCCACAAAATAAGGGGCACCAAACACAAGAATTGCCAGCAAGACCCCATACTTATACATCTATCATGCAAAATTCTAAACTAAGTTTCTTTTTGAAAACACATTCAACAAGGAATCTTATACCCTGTATTTAGATAAATTATTCCCACAATTCTGATCCTAAATATTTTCTTTCTGAGTTTTTATCAAAACACTAGCAAACTGCATCCAGCCAAAGGATGAAACTAAAGCAGAAAGTACGAGTTATAAGCAAATGATCAACCCATATCTCTAGATGGAAAAAGCTGCTGAAGTTGATGGATGGGCGTTGTAACAGCAGCAAACCAAGTTTCATTAACAATAGCCAGTGCAGGGCTGTTACTGTCACAAGTTGGTCTGCCACCCCTATGAAAGCCAAAAGGAATGCATTCACCAAGTATCTGGCACTCACAGTCACTTCTTGGTGCTCCTCCAAGCAGCTTTCCAGCAACAGGCCGTTCAGTCCTAAAGAACATATGTATACTTTATGTTGCTCATGATTTTGGCCCGAAAATACAAATACTTTGAGTGTCTCCTTCCAACAATTAAATCTCAGTTTCAAAGGTGACTATACACTACTAAGATTCGGGGTATTTGCCAAAATGAACCACCAAAATAAGTAACTTTCGTCACTAATTATGTAATGGAGGGCAACAGGCCAAGTTTTCTGATGAAATTACCTCAATAGCCTTAACAAAAACTATGCCTGATGATAACCTCACCTACATACATTATATACAACTCTAGAAATATAAAGTCTTAAATTCCCAGAATTTCCACAAATGGCAAGAATAATATTCCTCTATGACCACATGCCTACACAGCATTTTTTTCGTTTGTACATGGGATAAATTTTTTCACTTTAAGTCAAGTTCAGGGAATAGTTATTAAACATTATTAAACACGTCAAATTAAAAAACCAAAAAAGGCAAAATTGATGTTTTCAAAATTATCGAACTATTTTATACCTACAGTCTCATTTTACAGACTATAAACAGCACCACAATTCCAAATTAAGTCAATAATTATGCAGCATTACTGAATATGAGGTATTTAAAAATATTACTAAACAAAATTCCCTGACTAAAATAACTGTAACTTTTCTGAACATCTTTTTTAATTGTTAGGTTTTTCTCATAGTCTTCCCGTACAGTCACAAGAAAAGGTATGTTTCTCATAGTGCTACAGCAATAACATTCAAGTGGTTTTGTGAAGCTGAGAAATCTGGTGAACATATTGCTATACTTGTTAAGAAAATTGATATTCTAGTCTTTTGCTTCCTTACCATAGGATATGCCCACTGAGCCTTCCCAAAGCAATGAAGGATGAATTTGTAAATACAACAATATGAAAAAGGCACAGCATCAGGAATTTCTTATTATGATTGACAGAAAAATGATCTTTATGATGCACGTTACTTATATTAAGGGTGGGAAAGGATATTAATTTCCATAAGATATGAAGTATGTCATTTACGATTTCATCATATTCACTGGAGCATAATACTGGTACTCAAATATCACACTGCATTCCAATATATCAACATCAAAACCAAATTGATACAGTTCAGTGGCAATGTACAGTTGGGGCCGCTATCCCACTGAAGACTGCACTTCAACATAGAAACAAAAGCAAGCTTAAGAAGTTTAAATGTAAAGAATCAAGGCAAGGGACATACTGTAAACAAAATTAATACACTTTCCTTAAAGAGATTGATAGGAAACTGGTTTTCAGCCAATTTTGAGAAATAAATTAGCAAAACCAGACCTCTTTCTGATGTTGAAGAAAGCTCCAACATCATTTCTTCTTCAAAGCTATTCCCCAGTGCTGCACACATCATGGGGCACTACAACTATCATGCATAATGTGGTTCTGATTCTGTATTAACTTCCAGTTACTTTTCAACTGCCATTTAAGAGACAAAATATTATCAAATAATTTTGCTATTGCAGGACAAAATAAACAGACATTTATCAGTATAAACTTATTTTTATTTATTTCAAACGGCATTTAACAGTCCCAGTTAAGATGAGGGTCCACAGTACTGCCCACTGCACAGATACACAGAGAGGAACATGCCTTTAGGGCCTTACAACTACAGACAGACAACAGACAAACAATTGGAAGAGGAGGGACCCAGACATGACATCTCCAAGGGATTCAGTTGCCACATGAAAGACATTTCAATTAGCATGACCACTGAGCTCCTTTCTTCTGACACCACGAAATGGAGTGGTCAAAAGTTTGCTGCAGTGAAGCAAAGTGTCATATTACAAAAAGTCAACTGGAAATCAAAGTGGGAAAAAACCCAAAACAACAACCAAAAAAAAAGCTTCAAGAACATACTAGAGAGTAAACACACCAGTTATATAGAGAGCACAGCGACAAATGCTGACACCAGTGAGTCTGGTAAGAAAATTCCTATATTTCTGAGCCATGTAGTTCTACTTCTGAAAGTTCTACTTTTAAAGACGTGTTTGAATTGTGTTGGTATTTTTTAAGTACAGGAAAGCAAAATAGTTATTAACAATTACTGTATCTGGTATGCTAGTAATAAATACCTGAAAACATCTGTTCTCAATTTATTTTTGTTCACATGCTAACACAGCTGGCATGTCTCTCTCCATAAATCTCATGTAGTGACTCTTGAAGATCCATCACCCATGTAACCTATGAAATAGCTTACACTGAGCTACTATAGGTTAGCAAATCTTAGGTAAGTATTGACAATTTTCTGTGTAGACAAAATTTAAGCATGGGAAAACACATACAGGGAAGTCCAGATGTGTAAAATTTTCTTGTGAACATACCTCAATGGAAAACTTAGAGATCACTTTGAATATTTAGTTTTTAAACATACACCCGCTACAGATCCTTTGTTTTTTTTAATGTGACACCGGAATGAACGCCAATTTCTTAATACCTTTTTATGAATTACAGTTCTAAGCAGACGGCTGAAGAAGAAACTACTCTCTGAATAAAAAAAAAAAAAAGGAAATGTGGAATTAAGAGTGCAAAACACCTTTTAAAGGACTATGCTGACTTCTCAGTACACAGAATTATCATCAGTAAAAGTAGCTGTATTAGCAATTTATATGTTCAAATCCCATTCATGTGCTCAAATTAAAAGGTTTAATTGGGTGTAGTAGCATTGGACTAATGGTGTTACAAGCTAAATTTTCTATTTAGTGAGATGCTTACACACTGATTTATCAATAAAGCTAAGCATAGAATATGCCTACAGTACAGTTTTCAGGTTTAGAAATACTAGCCATTGGCCTTGATCAGCACTTTTTAAGAGACCTGAAGGCAACAGTTTCCAGAAAATAGGGGGGATTATGTTTTTCATTAGGGAAAGTCTTTGAAAAATGAAGAGGAGAAGAGAGAAGGAAAAGGGAGGGGAGAGGAGAGAACAGATTTTAGATAATGTTGTTAATACATATAACTGCCAAAGCAAAAATTAATGCCTTATTATCACACAACTGTACCTGCAGAGATACTACAGAACAAACATGCTCCAATACCAACAGCAGCTTCAGAACAAATGAAAAAAGTACCACTGCCAAAACATATTCAGCAGCTACACTGGAGACAGCCTTCCAAAATGGCAAAAAAAATATGTGTGGGAAGAAACTAGTTAACAAACTATGAAACTCTTTCTCAACACAATTACGGTTTGAATCTCATGGCATTAGAAAAACAAATAGAGATTTATCCTTTAAAATCCTTACAGGTTCTTTGTTCTAGCTGACAAACTATCCATTGTACCATTTGGTTGATACAGATGCTTAGTAGGGTCTCGAATGTGACAATACAAGAGCTGATAGCGTACTTGAGTGTCATGTTAAGGGAAGAAACTGACTTTGGCAAACATAAGCTGACTAGGTATACACATATAACATATTCTGGCATATCTTTTACATCATCTGCAACACTGTTGAAGACAGAATGTGAACAATCATCTCTCTGCAAATACTGTGTTAAGACATCTCCCTCCCTGACTTTGCACTGTCATGATCCTGACACTGCACGTAACCACTAATACTCAGAGATTAAATTATGTAAGATTAAATTATGAAAGTACAGGAGGAAACAAACCAGTCCGAATTTTCCTCCTAGCTATTAAATACTTCTGCACAGTTGAGGTTGCATAAGGCAAAGCTGACACACAGGTGGCAGCACCTAGATCCCAGAGAAGTTTTTACACTGACCATCTTCGAGAAAACCAGCTCACTGCTGCTGCCAAGCACATACCAGGCCCTGTGACTGTCTGCACCTGAGCTCAGGAAGCACACAGGGACTTCAGCCAAGCAGAGCCCTGAGGTCCCAGAGCTCCATTTCTAGACCCCTGTCCTTTTGCTATTGCAAGTGAAAACCACAAGCTCCTTCTGGGTTTGCTGAAGGAGTTATGCCTGGAACACAATAAAAAGTGAAGCTATTTAAACACTCTTTAAATTGCTATTTAGATATAGTGTTATCAAACTGGTCAGGGAGCAGGGTATTGGGACACCTCTGGCTTTTAGCCTACCTCTTAAATAGCCCTCTGCAAGCACAGCTTTGGGAATGACACCTTTAAGTGTTTCTAGTCCAAGACCAATCATTAAGCAGACAAAAGCTTTCAGAAACGACCCACTTAGAGCACTTTACTTTGATTTAGCTATAAATGGTAAATTTCAAAACCACACATTTGTGCTGTCATAATTGCATAAAATTCGGAGTACTTTATCCACAGCATGAGTAGAGACTATTTGATATTTGGGGCTCTGGTGTTACTAGTATGAGGGAAAAAATGGAGCCTCTGCCTACTTCAATGAATCCAGATGTTGTAAATGTCAGTCTCTTCATTAATTAAATGCAATTCCAAGTTAAAATTAAATTGGTATTGAAGGATCACTTACACTTGGCTTCAATTTTATCATATACATCAGCTTGCAAGCAAGGGCAATTGACAAGGTAGAGTTCACATAAAGTTACAACTGGCCCTTCATTCAGAAGCAGCCAAAAAGTCATCTGTGACTTCTCAATGAAGTGCCAGTCCTTTCAGGATGATGGTCTTACCACATGTGCCCACACTTCCATGATTTCCATATTAAGGTCACTCCTCAGAAAGCTCTTCTTTCAAATCATTTGGAAGCCAGGCCAGGACATAAACTGTGCATTGGGCAATGAATTACTTATCAGTCCTGCTCCTCAATGATGATTTCCCAGTTATCCACTGGAACAGATTTGATAGCAACACTAATCCTACACTCCTTACTCCATGCTTACCAACAAGCCCTACTTGTTGAGTACAAAGTACTTAAACACCTACACAGCAGGCAAGGTCGGCAAAAAGCCTACTTTTCTTAAGCTTACTATTCCATTTAATTCCTAGATTAAGGCTTTTTCTACAGCAAAGTTACCTGCTTTCAGAAGAACAGCTGAGCTTGCATAGACCACCACCCGCAGTTACAGCAATGCTTGCAGCCAACAGTTCAGCTGTCACCTCAGCAAAGCTGAAAATGTTTTCCAGAAAAAAACTAGTATTATCTGACTTTCATCCTTCCCATGCCACTTGTCTGTAGGGACAGATGTTAGACTGCATGTTTCATTTTGGTAATTTTGGGAGGTTGCACTTATCCAGTGTGCATCTAGTTTTTTATATACAGTTCACATACTGATAAGCTCCCAACAGTTATTTTTATAAGAAGACCTTCTGGAAAGGAACTTTCCCATGCTTCCATTCCTGTCTGCATGCTGCTCAACTGGGCTGTGCGTTCTGATTTTTCAGAAGAGTCATCAAAAAATCACAAACTAGTTTAGGTTGGAAGGGACCTTTAAAGGTTGTCTAATCCAACCCTCCTGCAGTGAGCAGGGACATCTTCAACTAGATCAGGTTGCTTAGAGCCCCATACAGCCTGACCTTGAATGTTTCCAAGGATGGGGCATCTACCATATCTCTGGGCAATCTGTTCTGGAGTTTCATCACCCTTTTTGTAAAAAATTTCTTCCTTATACCTAGTCTGAATCTCCCCTCTTTTAGTTTAAAATCATTACCTCTTGTCCTGTCGCGACAGGCTCTTGTAAAATGCCCCTCTCCATCTTTCTTGTAAGCCCTCGTTAAGTACTGAAAGGCCGCAATAAAGTCTTCTTGGAGCCTTCTCTTCTCCAGGCTGAACAACCACAACTCTCTCATCTGAATACACTTCATTTTAACACCAATGCATTGACAACAGTAGCAACAGAGAAGTGCCATATCCTCCAGAATTACAATAATGAGAAAAAACCAAATAAGATGAAGAAACATGTGAAATGAGAAGAAAAACAAAATAGAAAATGTGACCAATACTCCCCCAAAACATAACTGTTCTGACTTTGGTAAACCCCTGAGACCTGTACATGCATGACAGTGGGACTTAGGAGAGTGTTGTGTGTAACACAATGATGAGATAGCCAAGAGGGCTGCACCATAATCACAAGAAAATGGCACTGATTAAAAGAAAAAACAAAAAAAACCCTCAACCAAACCCAAGCATACAAACATCAAATATGCATTATAAACACATATACCATGCAGTTTTTAACTACTAGGTTCGTCTCCTGACTTAAAGTCAGGGGCAGCAAAACAGGATTCACTCTGTACGGGTTTTTTTCTATGTTTCTACTGCAAATAAAACTTGCTATATAATATGGTTCGAAGAAACATATTATTGATAATGATAGCTCCTCAAATAAAGCTTAAAACATGCATTGACTTCTGCCAGCCTAAAAGCTTAAACCATAAAGCAATTTTCAAAAATTTGTTTCACAGATAACACTGGGTGCAAGAGTGTGAAGTGAGGGAAAAAAATATCATTTCTAGCCATGCCAAAATTCCCATACTGGAGAAAGCACAAAGTCTTGTTTGGTCACAAACACAAATTAACTTACACTCTTGTGTCAAAAGGATTATCTTTACTCAAAGCCAATATTCTGGAACAAAACATCAGACCTACTTTGAGCAATGAGAGGACTACTAACAGAAACACCACTTGGCACTGGGAAATACCTTTTCCTCTAGGAAAAAAAGTCTCGCGAATGAGTTTGCAGCTCACCTGCTACCAGATCTAAACAGGGAAAGATTATCATACTATCCTGACCATCTGTTTTTCCAATGAAATAAAAAATTAATTGTTCCAGTCAAAATTAGATGTGAGGCTGGAGGCAGCGCTGTCACCTGCTATGAGCACAGCAAAGAGATGTTTTGACATTCAGCATCAGCTGTTCTCCCCAAGTTTTTTCCAGTTGGGCCATTTTCTCCTCTCTCATCACCAGACATGTCAGAACAGTCAAAAATCAGACCAGTAAGTCCAGTATGATCCACCCGTAATGGATATAATGATGGTTTTGCTAAGCTGGGTCTTTTTAATAATCATGACTGTAGTATACAGCAGAGAGCACTGTAAAGCAAGATGTATCTGCTGACTTGGGCAGCAAAGGAAAGAAGTTTCCACCTTGCTTGCTGGAAACAAGAACATCTGTTCTCATTCTCTTTGAAGGGCAACCACAGAGATATTCCTGTTCATTACCACCCTTTTTGCAAGTTTTCTCTTCAGCCATAAGATGTTAAATTCAAAACGAAGCATGTATCACAGACCATAGCTGCAGTACTAATGCATTTTAAAATCAATGTAGGTGTATTTTATTAGCCTATGGACTGGGCAACAGATTTGGATCAGTCACTGCTTAAGTCCATCTAGATCTCAGCTACAGTGGCTCTACCCTCCAAATTGCCATTCACTTGCACCAGAAACTTATCCATCTGGTCAGGCAGCCAGCTGGTTCTTGGAACTAATCCAGTGAGTGAAAAATATTTATCCTTTGTTTGCAGAAATTAATCCCAAGCATGACTACCAGGAGGTTACTGACAAAGGGAAAATGGGAAGAGAAGACTGGACAGCAGCAATCCCTACAGCCTGATGAGCTCTGCTATCTGGGTAGTAGAGAATTACTGACCAAGGGACAGGAAGGGGCTGAGGTGGAAATCTCTGCAGCAGCCGCAGGTATATTAGACAAGGGCAGTGACTCAGAGCCAGCACAGAATTTAAGCCTATTCCTGAGATATTTTTGCTTCTGAAAACCCTCTAGAGATTTTTTGCCAACAACTATTTCAAGGCAACCAAACTGAACAAGTAATTAAGATCGAGTTGACTTTGTTTTCCTTCTAGGGTATCTCACAGTGCATCACTGAGGTAGAAGTTGTCTGCTCTGTGTATTTTTTTGGCAGCACTGAATACATTACCTGAGATTAGTAATGTACTTTTCTGCCTTATCTAGTTGTCATAACAGAAAATATTAATAGCCTACTGCAGTATATGATCAATCTTAAAGAAATTACTAACTTCCAATTCTTTCTGCTTCCAAAGCAATAAAGAATTTGATTAAACTAAAACTCCCAAGAAGTGTTTTCACAGTCTGCCACGGAAGAGCACTTGTGTTTCGCATGGGAGAACATGACCAAAGAGAGCCCTATGATTCAGAACAGTAAAAATCAACAAGATCAGAAACGCTAATCTCAAAACCTGTGGAGAGTAGAAGGGGAAGCCATTATAGATATATGAAATTTATGCTTTGGTCTTCAAAAGACACAAATAAAAAAGTGGATGCTTTCCCAATGGAGTCTATTGGCTCAGATCTCATTTTAAGGTCTCAAAAAAAGCAGATTTTTTTCTCAAATGTCTATTGGCACATGCATAATATTGTATGAGCCCCTTTTGTGGGGCTATTTGAAACACAAAGTTACTTTTGACTCACTTGTCTTATGTAAATTCACAATCAAATGCCTCCTCTGAAAAAAACTAACACAAAAATTAAAAGGCACAGGACATCAATATGTATGTAGCAGAAGAAAGCTAGAAAAATTGGGGGAGGGTGGAAGAGTGATCTCATTCCCTTTCATACACAGTGTTCTAGCAGGAAATATACTATCATAACATTTAAGTAGAAGATCGGATACCATAACCAGCAACTGGAGAAAAAGAAAGGAGAAAAAAAAAAACAACACAGGTATCCTTAAAACCAGCACTGTTTTCTCACATCAGTACTAAAAGAGGCTGCACAAGGGTGATGACAATTCTCAGTTGCACAGATGCTACATCTGTGGGGTCACAAAACAGATTTTGGCAAATCCTGAGCTGGTAGAGGTTGTCACTGTAGTACTGAATGCAGCATGGTCACTCAAACAAGTTTAAAATAAATCCAATTTGTTTATATTTCCTGTAAGAAAACACAGAATCATAGAATGGTTTGGGCTGGAAGGGATTAACCTTAGGTTAACCTCCTCTCACTATAAACATAAAGATAACTGATTTAAGATTCATTTTATAGAATTGAGATAAATTTGACTGGAATTTTTCTTTTCTGAAACACCATTAGTTACTTTAAAAATTGGGTTTTAAGACCACAGGTCTCTTGCCATACCTCTGACTACAGTGGGTAGTACAAAGAAACATTTTGCCAACATATATAACTAACTTCTTAGAGATGCATTTTAATCTGAATGTCTGTTCATTAGACACTTTTATCAAATCCCTCTTGGCAGCAACAGCACCAAAGGGAGTTCTGCATTTTTCTCTAACCCACTGTGGAGAAAACTCATCAAACAGATCTATCTTAATTAGATTTAAAAGACTGAGAAAATATTGCTATTATTAATACGAAGACAGGAAAAAAAAAATCCTAATAATACTGGATATCATTTATTATTGGATATTTGGATACTGGATGACTGAATGCTCTCCATTTGAAAAAGATTAGATAGATAGATAGATAGATAGATAATAAATGTCACCCCCCCTACCACCATCATTGGTCCTTTGTCTCACAAACAGAAAACAAGCCTCTTGCAAGATCAAAGCACCCAAATTATCATTTTTTAAGACTACAGGCTAACAAGGTTAACATTTTTCTCAAACTGACACACAATTTCTTCTTCTACTGTAAAACCAAAATGAAAAAGAGCAGTGCATTCTCCACAGATTCTGTCAGAAATACTGAATTAATCAAGCAATTGGCATTTAGGAGATTTCAAATCACAGCTAAAAACTCACTATTGCCATCGCAGTGAAAATATGACTGAGGGTCAACTGAAGAAAGAACTTACATTTATTTCACTACTCTGAGATTATTGCAGACATTTGGTAACAAAAACATGAAAGATTACTGCAATGCAGTTTTTGACAGATAATATTTCCTGTCGAGACAGAACAGAAAGAACTGTAAAGCTTCAAGATTGTAATCGTTTTGTACATTTCTACACACAAAGTACTTTTCTAAGCAAAATATTTCACCCCTGCAGCTGCTATCTCTTAGATGTACTGCCATCCTTCATCTTCATCCTCCCACAACTGGGAAGGAAGGATGAAATGAAAAGACAAAGTTTTCAATCTTAAAGCAAGAAAGTTTTATACACTACAGCACGAATAGATAAAAGAATCCCACGTGCATTATGAGTTTGTGCAATTATATCAACAATAAGAGACTGTGTAAGTTGCTTCGTTTCCTGATTTGGCATTAAAGACATGCAGGCATTTGAAAAACCATGTTATAAAACAAGAATTTATATGAGCTTTTACTGACAGATGTCCCCCAACAGAGGTCAATGCCAGGCTGTTCTTCCCCAGCCCAGATTTGCAGTCTGCTCTTATCTGATTTAGTATCTTATTGTTCTGCTGTTCAAAAGAATTATATATATTTTAAACATTAAGACAAAGGCTTTGTATGAATCTCTAAAGCTGCAGTGGCCCTGATCCAAGCTTATCTGCATAGACTTCATCTGAAAGCTTGAAGTTTGAGTAAAGAAAAACTGATGGCAAGGCAGAAATGAGAGATGCTATCCAAAACAGAGTGGATATGTCTAAAGAAATGAGGCAAAACTTACAAGGAAACATGAGACACAAGAACTCTAATGGATATAGTAGGCTTTGTAAGGTTTCTCTGGGGAAGGAAGTGTTTGAGGTTTTATTAAAAAAAAATAATATAACAGAGGGAGCACCAGACGAGACTGGAAGGTGATTTTAAGAAGTGATAGTAGGTAAGCATGAGAACAACTTTTAATAAAAGCTTTCATCCTCACAGAAAAATAACCAGAGCAAAATCAATGCCAACTTTGGTCACTCTAGCTTAAATCTTATTAATTTCTCAAGCTAAAATAGAGAGATGCATTCTAGATAGATGCTGATGTAAGCAATTCTTCCATTCCCACACTAGGAATCTGTTCAACAGTAACACCAAGTATTGCTTCATAAGAAGAAACACCCACATGCTTCCCTTTCATTGATAGATTACAACACTCTTACAGTCTTTTACTACAAAAGAGTGAGTAGAAATAGTTAAAATTAATCTAATTTTTAACAGAGTGAAAAACACAGGCAGAATTTTGAAAACTAAGGCTTACAAAACAAGAAACCAGGATTTCAGGTGTTGAATGTGTACGACCCTCTCTGAGCAGGCACTTTGTGTGCTCATGCAGGTCCCACAAATTCTGCAGTTTGAAGAATGAAAGTGATCAACAAGCAAACAGAAATACACTGCTTGTATTTCAAATTTTGTCTTCAGTTTTGAGCAGACTTGAGCCTTATAGGATACAACCACCAGATACAATCCACTCCTCCGTATCTAATGCTTCCTTAGCAAAATCTGATTCAGCTTGAAAAACTTACTTTTTTTTTACATGTCACTTTTTGAGGATTTTTTTACATCTCACTTTTCTCTCCCTCATATGTATTTTAATACATCTATAAAATACATATCTGCATATACAGAGATATAAAAATTGTATATATACAAAAATGCCTCTCTTCTTACACTCTTTCCCCTTTTGCATCAATTTGAAAAAGGTAATCTTTGAAGAATAAAGTCCTGTCAAAACAAATCTAATTGGTACCAGTTACTAGAATTTCTTACTCAGAAGCACTAAACCACTTTACATGCTGGGATCTCTTCATAATGAAGTGTGCTGTAAACTGGAATTAAGTATCTAATGCACCCATCTGCTATTTACAGGTTTATCCATTTGCAGCAGCACAGTTACCAGAGAGTGACTGCTGTCAACTCTGCTGACCACCGTGCATCACCTAACACCGACCGTGCGGCCCCCAAGCACATGTGCAACTGCCAACTACAATTTCATGTCGCTATTTGGTTTAAAATTAAGAGGAATATGACGAGAAGCAGGCATTTCTTGTCATACGATGGAGCCTCCGTGTTCCTGAAGGGCGATCAAGCTGGTGTTTGTCCGCCTCAGAAAAGGGCGGGAGGTCGGCGTGAAGTGGGCCCAGGAGGGCTCCAGCCCATCGGCCCCAGGCAGAGCTAGCCCGGCAGCACCCGAGGCTGCGGCTCTGCGGCTGGAGGCCCCACTTCAGGGGGGACTTCAGCACATCCTGACAGGGCTTCAAAGCAAGGCATCGGCAAGAGGAAGAACAGGAGGTGAGCCCCGCCGGGGCGCTGGACATGGCGGCCTGCGTGCCCTCTGTGCCCCCAGCCCAGCGAGAAGCGCGGCTCGGGCGAGCGGCAGCGGGCAGCCTGGGTGAGTGCTCCGCGCTGCCGGCCCGCTGTGAGGAGGAGGAGGAAGAGAGGAGAGTGAGAAGGGGAAAGAGCAAACACGCACCTTCCCCGTGCTGATCGGGTGGCGGCGACAGCACAGCCCCCTCCTCAGCTCGGCCGGCTGTCGGGGAACGAGGAAAGGAGAAGCCGCAGAGGGGCTGGAAGGGGCGGGCCGCCCCGACGCCGCCTGAAGCCGAGTGGAGCCAGTTTGCAGGCCTGCAACCAGCCTTGGACAGGCAGCTCCTGCTTTGCGGGCGGGGCTGAGCGAACCCCCCTTCCTGGCGGGTCGGGCCGTGGCGCCTCGTAGGCTCCTTTGAGGTCAGGCGGGCCCGGCACGGGCAATCCCGCCCGACCTCTTCTTGAGGGAGAGGCCTAAAAACTCTATTCATGCACCATCACCAGCCCGTCCCGGAGAGAAACCCCCTCGGTGTGGGGCTGCCTGCTGCGCTGGATTGCTCTTTTGTAGGGTGGATGTGTTAGTGGTGCAAGGACCTACAGCAAATGGCGAGGCCAGGTTGGGTGAGGCTTTGAGCAACCTGGTCTAGTGGAAGGGGTTCCTTGTCATGGAAGGGCAGTTGGAACTAGATGACCTTTAAGCTCCCTTCCAACCCAAACCGTTCTGTGCTTCTATGAAACAGATGAAGCAGGAGGAGGTTTTCTGGCTCCCTACATGGTCGCAGTGGCCTTTTTACTGGGGACTTCAGACCATGGCAATACAATATCAGTCAGTGATGGTCTGAGAGCCATTACTGTCTTCACACTGTTGAGAACTGAAGTAGGACCTCTGCTTCTCACATGGCGGCTTCCTGCGCAAGTAACATTATGCTTATTTAAATAAAAGTGTGACTTTTACAAACACTTAGGTAAGTGAGTGCTATTTCTTCTGTAGATAAAATCTTAAAATACAAACATGGGTCTTCAAACACTTGAATTTAACCTTTTGATTTGTTTTATTTAGGTCAATGGGAGTACCCAGGTGCTTGCAGGTAAGCATCGTTAGAATCAAAGCCCTTGGTGCATTTCCAAAAAGATGCTGTAGAAGGAAGACAGTGAAGAATTTTGCTCTAATTTTTAACACAGTACTCCTATATTCATGAACTTTATGCCTAAGTGAAAAGATGTCCTTCATTAGGCATGTACCTTGAGGAAGGGGTTGAAACGCATGTTACTATAATATAATGGCTGTCCCTGCCAACCTGACTGCTCCACCCATTTATTTGAGGTGACCCATCTGTATTTTTTCACTTGTATTTTTCAGTGCACAATCTGTATGGTACATTTTTGCAGCTGGAGCTGTGCCCTCTGTTACACAGATCAGGAAGCATGCTGGTGGGATGCAACAGTATGGTGTTCTCAAACTGATGCTGTCCTTGAGAGCCCTCTTACATTGAGGGTGACAAAATAACTGTTTGAATAAAAATGTTACACAAGGAAACAGCTGTCAGAGATCTGCCTGTTTATCTGTCTCTTCCCCGTGCATTCTGTATACTCTTTACGTACCATGTTTTACAAGCTGTAAGTGTCTAGGACTGTACTCTGGAAAGAGATTACACACAATGATTAAATAGTTATATATGTGTTGCTGTAAGTCATGCAAGAAAATATTCCATCCTCAACGTTTGGCTATTGCACCCACAACCTCTTGAACTTAACAGCTTTTCTTTTTGCTTCCAACAAGAGAGAGAGCATGGGACATGAAAACAATGTCATGTAAAACTGTACATGCATTATTTGAATTTAGGATTTGAGCTGATTCCTGAGAGTGGTTCCTTCTTTCTTTGTTTGCTCCCTTTACAATTAAATCACTTTTGAAAACTGGTTTCCCATTATTTTTTCCTGAATTATGTTCCTTTATTAATCCTTCCACAGCCAAGGAGCAAGAAGGATAACTGATAATAAGCTGTCTTTTCTCCCCATCATCAAGTAGCCAGCAGGATGGAGAAATCTTGGCATGGCTATCATTAATCCCAGGTCAGAGGGAAAATAACACACTGCTCATGTCTTATATTGTCCTGGCTGAGAAGCAATAAATAACAGAAAGTAAAACCTAGAGCTCCACCCCCCCAAAGCCTTGTTAGCCAGCAACATGCACAGATATGTTCATGGGTTTGAAACTTATCAATACTCACTTAGCCTTGGGAAGGGTATTTCCATCACACCCATCTCTTACATTATTTTCTTATATTTTGCATTATTCACTAAATGCATAGGGGTTTTTTTTCTCCTTTAATTTGCAGGTTCCAGACTTCTGGATTGCTGTTCGTCCATCCTCAGAATTTTAATTGTAAATCAGGGAGAGGCTGCAGCTGAGAAGACCTGTGCTCAGTTTCCCAGACTTTATAAGCTACTATGGTGGGCAAAATTCTAGCCTCACTCCTCATCCAGAAATCATATGTGTGATCCATCTCACATACTTCTGAACTCATTAAGACTATTCAGTTGATTGAAGGTCTTCATATGGATGTATCTATCTTTACAAGATTGCTGTGATTACACTGGTAGGAACAGTGTCAGAATCAAGGACTTAATACTAAAGGATTGGATATATATGAATGTCAAAAAAAATCAGAATTATGTGATCGTAACTTGGTGCTTTGGGGAATAAGCTGATATCTGACTCCTGGAAAGGGGAATTAAATCTAATGTGAGGACAGATGATACTTCTTACTGCTGAATTTTTTTTTTCACATTCTATTATACAGTATATGAAGCAACTGGTAGAGTGTGCTGTTAGGCACAGAATACTGCCTGAATGGATCCTGGTCTCCTCTGATAGGACAGTTGCTTGGCATCATGCTTCTCCCTGCATGGAGGTGCTATTTCCCTCTGCTTTGTTTTTCCAGTCCTTTTAGTCTGCATGGTTTTTGGAGCAAGGACTGCTTTGGTGGAGCTCAGAATTTTATTAAAGTCTCTAAAATGTGACTGTATTAAAATAATAAGAAGAAATCACAAGCATATTCACATACTAATTATTATGCAAAGTGGGGAGGGGGAGGAAAGAAACTATGAAATTCCTTTGAAAAGCTGCCAGCACAGGTCCAAACACAAAAGGTGTTTGAAGTGAGAGCACACTGTACCAGCCTGAAAGAATTACCAGTACAGCAGCTTACCCTTCTTTAGAAGCATGCTCGTAATTTCCATTCTATGTCATTTATTTACTTTACCAAACTATTTTTCGGTTTTTTTGACTTAATCTCCCAAAAGTCTCCTCTAGGTCCACATTGTATTTCAGTACCACTCGAAGGTGTTTTCTTCATTTAAAGTTTTTCTTTGTTGCTTTGCACTGTAGGCAGGTTAATATGGAATGCTAATCAATGCAACCTTCAGCTTTTATTTCCACTTCTTTTTCAGTTAAAGGAACTGAGAAAAAATATTCCTAAGTTTCCAAGAAGTGCTGTTTTTCAGTTCTTTCTAGGAAGAAGTGTTCCAAGCTTGACCCTGATGTGTTTGTCTTTCCATTTAAACAGCCTGCCAGCAAATAAATATATTCTAATAGCGCATAGAATGAGGGAAAAGGTAGGGACACTGTAAAAGAAAAACAGTAAGCATGTCATGGCATATATTCTTCTACACAGCTCTGCTAGCTTTTCCGCTCCTGTGTCAGAGTTGTTTTTTTCAGTTATCAAAAGCAACATCAGCTAAGAGCAGAACATCTGCCAGCAATGGGTTGGTAGGGCATGCTTGCGTGGGACAAATCTAAGCTGTCCGATGCTATTGAGTTTTACTGTCAGAAGTCGTCATTAGTTGCCCCAAGTTTCTATGTATTCTCATACTATGTTGATGTAGGCCAACAAAATTCAGCCTCTCCTGCCCAAGTGAAATCTCTTCTCTAAACAACACAAGCCTAGCAAAATACTAGCTACTAGCAAAATACCACTGTATACATGCTTGAAGAACACAGCAATGTTGGCAGCTGCAAGCCGTGGGTCCTTACCCAGTGTGCAGCAGCCCTTCTGCTGTTACAGCTTCTTGCAGCAAGGACATGCAGCACCTCAAAAAAGCACTGATGAGCACACATGCTCCAAAGACATAAAAATGTCAGCAACTCATGACCCCACAAAAGTTTTGGCAGCAAAACTCGCTAGCAAGAGATAGCCTGGCAGTGTAATTTCTTCTGCTACTACAAGTTTACTTACAAGGGGCAATTGCATTGCAATCCAACAGAGAGGTTTTTATTAAGCACTGGTGGAAAGTGTTCACAGTGGAATCTCCTTGTAAACTATGTGACTTGTGCTGTAGATAGCACAGCATGGGCACCTGATGTAAAACCAGAGGTACAAGGAACTCTCTGTGCATTCCTGTGGATCTCCAGTCTTCAGATAGCAATTGGTCCAGCAATATACATGAGTCTTCCTCCACTCCTGTGTTTACAAAGCAAAGACATTTGGATGCCTAACATCAATTATCATATATTTGCATTAAAAATGCATTAAATACTGCTCCATATAACTTTGCTTATGAAGAAGGAATTAAATTATAATTAATTTCTATCATCAACCCTTTCCACTACAGCTAGGTACCTCGGTTCTTCTCAATATTTTTGTAAAGATAAAGTCCAGTTTAACTTATTCAACATGTGTTTGTCCCAGGCAAGTTTAAATCAATAGATACTTTTAAAAACACAGATAAAATACAACTTTTATTTCTGGATATATGGACTTAAAGAGAGTTGTGTACCCTGCTGTGTACCAAAGCAGCCTTTGTTTCACAACACATCTACTGTAATGGTGAGTTTCAAGTTCAAAGGACACCTGGTGCAAGCCCTCCACCCTGCACGGAAACACAGTTACTCCCTGGTCACAGCTTGGGATGGCTTGAATTGTGTTGAACTTGTAAGAGACTGCCTTCATACAGGATGAGCCAATAAAATATCCATCTAACAGAGGCAGATGGGAGGCCAAGCAGGAGTGTGACTTCTCTGGCTAATGATGTTTCAGCCAGCCATTATACCAGGAAGGGGAACGTTCTTGGAGTGGCAGATATTAGATAGATGGACAGAATATGAGTGCCAAAATAGCTTGTTATCAACTGAACAGGCCCAAAATTGAGAGGTGTTTTATTGTGTGATGGATTTTGAATGCAAACAGACACAACTCTCTATTTAGTGCGTGGATGCATGCTTTGAGACCCAGATTCATCAGTATCTCTTTCTAGGTTTAACTACAAGAATCTGAACAGGCTGCTCAAACAGAAATAATACAGCGTGAATCGCTTAAAAAAAAGTGATTCTGCGAGAGTAAACTTGTTATTATCAAAACTAACTAAAGCTTTGGAGTCCTCTTTGGATCCCCTATGGTATATATTTAGAAGATGGCATACTCTTACTCAAATTTGCAGTCCATCTGATCACAGTTTGAACGCTTTGACACACATGCTGGAAAGTGAAAAACTAATATAGTAAGAGCTTGTGTAAATGAATATATTGCTTAGTTGAGGATGGGTACAGTATTTCTTAGAGTCTAGAAGAGCCAGAGCTGAACAAATCCGTGGAGTTTCAGAATCTTCATTAAAAGTCCCATTGGGGAAGGCTGAAGTAAAATTCCATTTAGCTTTTAGTGGCTGAATGTGCGTTATAAAAAGCACAGACTGGCAGAGAAAAATTGATGATTTCTACTGCCAGAGCTGTTACAAAATCAAACCACAGATTGGGAGAAGTCACGTGGCTGAGCACCCGTAACCAGTTTTTGAGATGATAAAAGAAAACTTCTGACTCTTTGACAGCTCTTCTGTAGATATAAAATTCTCTTTTTTATTATTATTTCCAAGCTTTTCTTTTTTTTTTTCCTTATGAAACCACTTAGAAGCTGAAAAAGCAGGAAAGCTTGTACTTTTCCATGCTATCGGAAAAAGGAAGGAAGATTGAGACCTATGGATTTTGAAGTCTTAACAGACATTGTGATTGGAATTACTCAGTTCAATTCAGTAACTAGTAAAATGCTGTTCCCTAATAAGTAAGATATTTCTAATAATTACATATGCTTTAAAGCCAAATTTTTTTGCTAATCTTTGTTCAGATGTGCTTAATATATTTTACTTTATAAGAAATGTTAATTTTATGCATTCTTAATGAAATCTCAATTTCCATTGAAAAGCAAGTTGAAACAAATAAAAGCTATAAACTGAATCAGCTGGTAAATGAATATTTATTTACCATCTTTAACATAACAGAATGGAAGAACTAGAATATGAAAGTTTAGCTTTGTAATGGCACAAATATGTAAATAGCGTCTACTCCTGCAGAGCAAAAAGAAGTACAACATTTACTGTAAATATTAAATTAAATTACAAGTTAACAAGTTGTCTTGTTTACCAGCCAGTGAAAACCAATTTTCTTTAGGAATATGTCTGAGCACATGCAAAAGGAGGTGAAAGCTGATGATTTAAAGAAAAGTTTCCTGCTGCTGCTGTGACTGCAATCAGTAAGTTAAGCTGACTGTGATTCTCAGGAAAGATGTTCCTACAGGATGGACCTCAGATAATGCAGATGTACTAGAACTGTTCCTGAATCCTTGTCTCACCAGCATGAAGGTTACATGGCCACCGTCCCAGCAGTGAGGCACCAGGTCAAGGCAGGGTCCTTCATTCAAGCTTTTTGGTCTAAGCAGGAGTTAAGCTGCCATCTCAGCCATCTGAGACTTGGCTTCAGAAGCTGTTCCTTCCCAAGAAGAGGTTCTTCCCCAAGTCAGCATTAACTCAGCTGGCACTGTGGGCTGGTCCAGAAGGAAGCACATGCTCCACTTCCCTTCTTTTCACAAGAGACCCTTCTGTTAGCTCTGTGGTGACAAAAACTATAGGGATGAATGATGAAAACTGAACTTTGGACTGTTTTACATTCTTTCAGTACTGTTTAGTGTGATGGTTGTTGACTTCTGCCCTGTCACTATATTTAGAAGGGGACTAGGAAGGAGACGAGTATTAGTATTATGGGTTGTGACACAAAAACATCAAAAAGTAAGTCTTCCCCATTTCTTGTTGTATCCTCTGGGAAGCTGCGGTGTTTAGAGAAAGCTCCTGTTCCACCACAGGAGCTTGGGAAAATGGGCACCGCACTTCGTTTAGACTCTAGGACTACGTAAGGCCATACCAGGTGGGTGGGTAACTAGGACACAGAACTTTTCCCTCCACTGAACTTAGTTTCCCACCACTAGATAAGCTTCAAGTAGCTTGTCTGGTGGAATTATTGTTCCTTACACGTCAGTTCTTGAATTAAAAATAGAAAAAAATCAGAAGCTTCCTTTACAGTCAACAAATCAACAAAAGATCCATGGGAAAAAGAATTGCATAATGCCCCAGAAGAAATCTAAATGAATTAAAGTCACCCCCTACAGAGAACTTGGGCTCTGTTTATTTTCAACAAACTATTACAGGTTTTGCAATATTTTTCTGGAAGTTTTTCACAGGCATTCCTATTTCCTGTCACTTCGGGCCAGAGCTGAACTGCCAGGCTGGAAGAATTCTTTGGACCTGACCTTCAGCCATGAGAGACAGTGGCCCTCAGCCCCCGCCCAACTACAGCACAGTGTTTTAAGCTGTAACGTGAATTAAAAAACTTGAAAAATGTGCAGGCTGTTCCATAAACATATCCGATATCGAAGGAGTTAGGGCTAGTTTGACATCTCCCAAACACGGAAAAGAAATGGAAATTTGCTTCAAAGCACAACAGTACATCTCAACAGCAAAGCCCTGGTTGCACATCTCATCCACGTCTTCCCACCTCCCAGGAACCAAACACAACCCAGACCCTTGCAAGTGCTATGCAGCATCCTGATTGTTGCCTCCTGCCACCCCCCCAGCACCTCCTGTGGGCAGCAGCAGGCATGGGGGGGTCAGAGCTGCCACTGCCAGCATCTGCAACAGGTAGCACCCATATCCAATGTACTGGGAAGCTATGTGCAACTAAGAGTGTCTCTCAGGGTATGACACCAACATCTGCCCACTCGCCTGCCTACGGATTTTCTCTGTTGAGAGCAAATTCAGGGAGATAGCAACAACTCAGAAAAACAGAATGGCTTGCAACTTACAGTGGAAAATGTGGGATGTCAGGACAGTTCTCTTCCTGCCATCTTTCCATTTACCCAAAATTAATGTCTGTAGTTAGTTCTAGAGAACTAACTAATGAGCCATGTCCCCTCCATCCCCCCAATTCCCATTAGAAACTAAGCTCAGATGCTGCAAACACACAGACCGATTTTCAGTATTCCACCCACACACGCAGCTACTCTGCACATCCGATGCACATGTGAAACTGGATCACAGGGGTCAGGGCAGGAGCTCACATTCCCATTTCTAGTTCTACTGAGCTTAAGTTCTATCATTTGTTTGTTTTCAAAGCAAAAAATATACAACTTACTTTACAGGGGAAGAAATCTCGGCAGAGCATCTTTTCCACTGGCAGGGTTGGGTTACAGCTCCCCTGTCCCACACACACAGCTGAACCCAGTGCCCGGTCAGCTGAAGAGTCAGGGGGAAATGAAACGCACATGTCAGCATCCTCCTCTCCTGAACCAGTTCCTTAGCAAAACTGCTCTTCTCTTCCAGCCACAAACAATCCCAGGACCAGAAGTCATGCCAGGGAGGGGGATACTTGCTATATCTTTTCTCACAAAAACTGTACAGCAAGGTCATGCTTCCTGAAGAAAGTTTTTGGAAAGGGAATGCTCTAAAAGTTCACAGCACAGAGTTTTCACACCAAGTTTCAGAGCTCTGATACGAGGGCAAAAGATTAAATGTAACAAAATTAATATTAAAGCTAATTAAAAATGGAAAACACTATTGCAAATTCTTTTAAGGAAATTATGCCAGTGTGATTAAACAAGCCTAAATAACAAATATAACTGATTGCAAATTTAGCAAAAAATGCTATATTATTTCCATCTGTAAGAATAGTTTCCTTAGAGATCTTCTCTCACCCCCCCCGATTCCTTTTTCCTTCTCCTTCTTTGCTTATTTGAGCAAATACTCAGCATGCTATGATAATCTCCTTCACACCAGTAGTTTTTGTTCAGTGTTTATCTGGATACTTCTTTCCTTGCAAAAGTTTCCAGTATTCTGTATGTTGCTTAAAAATTGTATCTATCTATCTATCATTTAAGACTGCACTTCACCATCATTTTAATACACAGCTTCAAGGAGAAAAAAGAGCAACAACTAGCCAAAGTTACATATATGCTATTCTCTTTGTTAGGTGATGCAAAAGGACATTTTTGGTTTTAATGTATTCTATTTCAATAAAGGGCAATACTCGAAGTGAAGGAAAGCTAGCTATGCAGCCTGTAAACACGAGCTACGATGCACTTGTGTAAAGCTGGCAATCAGAGGAACCAGTAACTCAACTTCTGAAGTTACTTTTCCATGAATAAAGCAAAGACAAGAGACTTAATGTGAACTTTATGTTACTTGTATTGGGCTTTGTTTGCATGGAATCTAAGAGGAAGTAACCATTTATAACCCAGGGTAAATCAAAGCAAAATGGCATTCTGATAAATACTAGAGCCTATCAGTCACAAGGAGACACCATACCAGGTTGCTGAGGAATTTCAGAGCTGCTAGAGCAGCTCCAGCACGGAAGGGCCAAGGGTTGCTATGAAAAGCCATCCCAGAGCTACAGATGGCACTGCTAGCTCTGGGCAGGCGGCATAGCATCCACAGCCTGGCATCAAGACTCCCAGCTGCCCAGCAACATCTATGGGTAGCCAGAGTATTGCTAGAAACACATCCAGGAAGGGGAGAACAAAAGGGAAGCAGAACTGAAGACCAACTTGTGCTAGGAAGCCTCAGCATGAGAGAAGCACATTCAACTGTTGATCTCTTCTGAACAGTGCTGCTAGAAGCCGGGTGTCTGCAGCAGCCTGGTTTTCAAACTGATGAAAACTGAAATGATGTTTATAATGGAGATGATAGCTCTGTTAGAATTTTTCCCTAATACTATGGTTTGGCACTGAAAACAGGGAAAGAGATCACAAGATGATAAATGCTACTATCACACCGACTGCATGTTGAAGAAGTTTCAGGGTTTTGTTAGGGAAGGTGGGAGGACTGTGATGCTTTAAGTCCATGTACATAGCTGAAACATTAAACATCTTCTGCACATAACAGAGTGGATAACGTACATGTAGTGGAAAAAAAGGCAACAGGTGAAATAGAGCTGAAACTTTATCATTGCTTCTGCTTGTTAGCAGAGGCAGGAGGAACCAGACAAGCATAATATTTGGTATCCTGCATAATTACAACAGATGTCTATGTTGGATAAAGTGTTCTGCACATTAGGAATAGAGGTGGAATCTAACATACATAAATAAAAAGAAAACAGCTTCTTCATATCAATTTGCTTATGAAGGAGAAGACAATTTATCTGGTGCTTAATATTCATAGCTATACTTACAGCAATATTCATCACACCCTTAAAGAAAATTCAGATCTACTACCTCAAGCAAAGTGGGCTTCAAAAAACTGGATGTCAGACTATACAAATAAAGTATTAGTTTAGGCATGGTAGACTTTATTTTGGCACTTTAACAAATGCTTTATTTTACAGCAGTGGCACAGCATTTGCCAGAAATTTTCTTTTCTTGGCACAGTTATTTCAAGCAGTTATTTTACTAATTGAATTTCACTAAATATTGCACAATAAGATATACCTGTTAAATTCTTACCCTGTTTTTACTTGCTGAACTTGTATGGCTTTGAAAAACTTGCCAGTAAGTATAAGTAATTTTAAAAGCAATATATTAAATATTTTAGCACAGGATAGCATTCATTTGTTCCTAAATGACCACTGAACTTGGGACAGCAACAAATACAAGTTATGCAACTCCTTTGTAAAGAGCTACCAGAACTTATTTACATTACATTCTCATTTCTGAGAAGCACTTCAGCTTGACATCCTAATCACCTGTATTTTGGAAATCTCAAAAATAAGAAGTGAGGAGGTTAACAGAGCAGAAGATGAAGCCATTTGTCTGTTAGAAAGCATAATATAAGGAGGCAGACTATCATCTTCTCCACGTGTCCCTCTATCCAACACCTATCTGAGGTCTAAGCAACAGAACCTTTTCTCTTCTACTCGGAAAATTTCTTTCTTCTCTTATGAAGATATTCCACTTGTCTCAACTCTTCTGCTGGAGTCCGAGCAGAATAAACCAAAATTCTCCAAAGGCCAGGGAATAAAACAATCCTCAACAACAAATCAAAACCCAATATACACAATAAATGAACCCAGGTACTCCTTTGAATTTTAGAGTATGGAAAACAACATTTGAAGGACAAACAGGTCTGTGTCAGTACTGCCATTAAATATAATGCAAAGGTCAAATGACTCATACACCAGATGCAAGACTTAAACATTCCCGCTTTTCTCTGTCACTTCAGCAATAAATCTAGTCCAAAGATCAGCCTGGATCAACAGCCTTTTTCTTTTGGTCTGGATTTTTAAGATCTACTAGGTGTACTCTGTGACATTAAAACATAAGCAAGTAGACATAAAATGAAAAGCGTACAAAAGTATATCACAATGGAATTCTCAGTATTAGGCCACATGATTTATTCAGTAGTGTTTATGTTCCCAAATTACAATTATGTCTATCCATGTAAGACTACAAAAGTTACCATTAGAATTGTCTGTGCTTATAAAATACCAACATTTTCTTTTTACTGTTATATACTCATTAACACCAGTCTGCGACGAGTCACATATAATCATAGGCACTTCAAAGGCTTTAAAAGACGTTTACAACTTAAATGCATTTTTAAAGAACAAAAATTTAAACCCCTACTTGTACCTTCAAATTGCAAATAATTAACAAATACAGTGGCCATAGAAATCTGCAGCAACTTCTCAAAATACTGTTAGAGTCTTTGGGTTTGCTTAGGTGTGTCAGTAGCTTACTCCAAATCTTCCTTACAGGAGATTTGTTTAGTAAGAATATGACTATACAGTTTGTAGTAATCCAATTTTACACATTAATTTGCTGTTACAAATCTCACTGAAGCTACAGGTACATTGAGAAACAACGCAAAGTGTAAAATTGATATTCTGACACTTAAATTTATACAAAGTGGAGGTTAAAGTTTACATAGCTGAAAAATTACATTTACACTAAAAGTTACTGTTATCTGAATTATCTGAAGACAAATTGCACCATGACAACTACAAAAAGGCATTTTTTGGAAACAGATAAATTAATGAAATAAAAACTAACTTGTAAGATCAATCTGACACCTGCTGACAAAAATTAAACAACTTTCATTGAACCATAGGATAAAACAATAATTTTCATTATTTTATATTTATGCATAAAGTTTTAAAAATGATTCAGTGAACATCAATGGTTTTATAAAATAATGCTTTGCCACTGTTATTCACAGAACACTGCAAATGTTAAGTTTTAATTTTACATTTGTAAAGGAATACATGAAAAGTTTTAAATATAATGGGATTTTATCGTAAAGGTGCCGGAATGGCTCTTTAATGGAAAAAAAAAAAGAAAAAAAAAAAAAAAGAAAAAAAAAGGGATCTTCATTATTCTATGCAAAAGCTTTATTTAAAAAAGTTCAGTGATCTCATAAATAGAGACACTAAATAGGAATTTTATGCATAAAACTCCTTAGTAGGTGCCTTTTGATAGGCAGCACAGGATGGTTTACGTTCGCCAAGGTCGTAACTGCCTTCATCCTTCTTTCTCATGCGATATACCAGCAGCAGGATAAGGAAGATTGCGAAAAGAAAACCGATAACTCCGCCAGCAATAACAGCTGTAATCAAAGAAACAGACATTCACAATATGATGGGAAAACAAGTTTAGCACCATGTTTCTTTTTCATCTCACACAATAAGAGTGCTATTATTTTCAAATTGCAGAGAAAGGCTTCCATTATGCAACTGTCTTGATTATTAGTATCCTGAAATATATTCTCAGAAAGCCTGTTAGTGTTTATGGAAGCAGTCATTTAAAAGGACATTCCGCCTACAGGTCAGTGATACAACAACCCACAGTTCTAACAAGGTTATTAAAAATTTCCTAAAACCTCAATTAAGAGAGCCACCACTACTGCCAGAGCAAAAGTTCTATTAATTTATAATAATAAATTTCAAGTTTCTTTCAAACTCATTTTTCAACAGTTAACATTTTCAGCCTTAAAAGAACTACTTTGTTACACTGGCAAAGAAATGGGTTTTCCCTTTCCCTATCAGTTTTCACTCTGACTCAAGGCTGAAATTAATTTCCTATTGATGAGTAGTAGGAAAGAACATTTCATGGAGCTGTAGGAACAGAGGCATTACATTCATCATGTATTTGCAAGTGTGTAGAAAGTATCAACTACAACTAGCCTTCAAGAGCAAACCCGCATGCTTCCACTGATGTGGATATTAAGGCTATTTCACATTTTGATGCTCATGGGAAGATGTGGTCCAAAACTGTGTGACTTTCATGGTTCCCAACACCTCCTCTGAGGACAAGTGGGGAAAAATGTACCTGTAAACACTGTTTTAATGCCAAAAACCCTTCACAGGTGGTGAAAACATTGGTGGTTAGCCTGTGCCTCCCTGTGTTATGCATGGAAATAGACCTTCTGTATCCTAAGGGGGCACTCATCTGTCCCTCTTCATTCACCTATCTACCCACCCCTTGCCATGAGCTCCTCTTGGGCAGTGTCTGTCTGCACCAGAAGGACCAGACAGCAATGTGCTCTTGGGAGTGTGGGTGAGAAATACATTTTTGCACTGCAAGCATCAATCCAAATAGCAACTCCCCCTCTGAGCTGTGGAAGCTCCAGACACTCAGCTGGCAGTACTCAGCTTGTGGGCATCGAATCAATTAGCAACATACTTTGCCATTAAGCAACTCCAGAAGATGCCCATCTCATTCTCATCAAATTAACCTCTGGCTACCTGCTATGAATGTGTTTAAGGATCTACCAAGAAAACACAAATGTTGAGTTTGCATTGTGTGATATGGATTCCCTCTGTTTTGTGGGGTATTTCTGATGAGCTGGACCTTGGCAAATGTGGCCTCACCTGCCAGAACTTCTGTTCTCTGGAAGAGGTTTTCTGAATGCTTCTCAGTGTACACGTCAGTGTCATCCCCTGGCTGATCACTCTTTTTCTTGGCATCCACCTCAGTCCTTTCCTCTTTATCGATTTCTTCAGGTGACTGTGGCACAAAAGGAAAACAGAGCATTGCTTACAGACAGGGAGCACCACAAGTCTGCACAGTCACTGCCTGTTATGGGCAGCCACGAAGCTGTGGCTCCATGCGCATTCTCCACAATATTGACAAATACAACACATGGAAAGCTTTCTGACCACAGAAAGCTGAGCTAGACATTGTAAGGGGATCTATTTGTCATCATGATGTTGAAATGACAAACACCTCACACAAGTTTAAAACCCCCAAAAGTAAATTTAGCAAACAATTGGCAAATATTTCCTGTGCTTATCAGAGTAATGGCCTCTGAATGAATTCTGAAATTAACACATCAGACGCCATATTCAGAACACCTTTGAGGGTAACAGACAATATTACCTGAGGTGGTAGAAGGATATACTGAAATGCTAAATGGAACCTGGCAAGTGTTCAAACTACAGCCAACCACATAACAGTCTCCTTTGAGGAGGGAAATTTCATGTAGAATTTTTTGAATAACAATATCAGAGATGTAAAAAAGGTACAGCTGAGACTCAAAGGTATCATGAAAAGCTGTCTTGTGTATCTAAGTTATTCTTTTTTGCATCTCTCTTTTCTTTCATGTGAAATACAGACTTTCTAGTAGAAATGAAACTGAGCAGCTCTGTATTCATTTAAAAGGCTGCAGTAGCATTAAATAAAGTTTGTGGGGGCTTTTTAATCCATATAAATCAAACAAAGTTAACATGAAGCCATCAGAGGTGTACAACGGAACCATTGTAACTGTTGCTCTCCAGCCACGCACCTTTGTTTGTGCAGGCACCTTGGTCTGCATTTTCACTGTGGTGGTCTCAGCCCTAGATGCATCACTAGTTGCCGGTAATTTTGGAAGTGTTCTGGATGTTGTTATCACTGTACTATCCTCATCTTCGTCAGCACCTGGAGACAAAAAAAGTGACACTGCATTGACCGGTGAAATTATCTCAGACTAATCACATTTTTAACTATGACACCAAGGTAGGGGTGCTTGCACAGCTCACCCTGGGCAAATGGCCTAGATGATAATGCCTGCTAAGATAAGGATGCAAGAACAGTGTGCTCCAAACTGCCAGGGAGATACTTTTCCCAAGTGATCCCATGAAAGAAGAAGGGTCTGTCAGCCAGATTAAGCAGTAACCAGGAAATTACCACAATATTTTTGAAACAGTAGGAACCAGCCTGAAAAGAAGTATGAAAAAAAGCATAAATACTTGTGACAGGGAGAAACCCTGGAGTGGAAGCAGCAGCTACTAGGGCTGTGTGACCCTGTCTGATGTGGCGCCTTGGTACCATGTGCTCTTCTGGGGCTTGACAGTGCCACTCGCTAGCCCCTGGATGTCCCCAGCAGCAGCTCTAGCTCTAGCCATCATGGGGACACCCCCGGAAGCTGTACCCTGGGGGTGCAGGGTCACCTCCTGCCACCCCAAAGAGGTGATGGGGCCCTGGGATCACCCCTGGGATCACATGGGGCTGGGGGCACCCGCATCTCCACAGTGGGGATGTGTGGGCAGAGGGTCCTGCACACCCTGATGAGGGGAGCTTGCACACCCCATGGCCTGCAAGGGCGTGTTTGTGAACAACTCTTTGTGTGCGTGTGGCACATGCTGGGGTCAGTTACAGAAGGAGATTGGAGATTTGTAGTTGCATGTTACGACCTTTTTAAGTGGCTGGTATTGTGGTTATGTGTTGCATTGCTGATATTAAGCCCATAAATGTAGTTCAATGATTGCCAGCTAATTACATAAATCAATCAATCAATAAACTTTGTTATCCTGACTTGACCTAAACCATATGAACTGTTTTTCTCTGTAACACACTGCTTCAACAACAAAATCTTTTCTCTGCAGCAGATCTGTTAAACCCTCAAACATAAAATCCCAAGTAGTTCGTATCTACAGAAAGACTACTTTATGTTTCAGTCATCAGGAATTCACATGTTTTTAAACTCTATAATTCAGAAGTCTTTTTCTTTTGAAATACAGAGTGACAGGACAGAAAACTCCCTAAAGATGAACTTAAATTTAATTTCCTCCACATTTAAAGCCCTGCTGAAGTATGAAAATTCCTTTAGAATAAGATAATGGACATGTCTAATAAATATCCTTTAGTGATACTGGAAGGAAGAAGACACAGACAAGAAACTAAATTATTGCAAGGCCTGAAAAAGGAAAACAATCAGCCTATTCTTGGACCACTTCTTAGGAATCTCAATGTGTTCTGCTCATTATAGTCATCCAAGTAACAATTGGGTAATAAATCCAGCAAATGTGCATAAGAATAATTCCTTGCAAATAAAAATATGTCCTCTTACAACAGAATAGTATGACTCACTCATTCCAAACTCAATTTTTATCTTATTTTTGTAGAGAAAAGGGACAGGCTGAAAATACAAGCATAATAATGATGTTTTGAACTCATGATCAAGAATTATATATACTTGTCATTGAAGGGAAGGCCATTAACAAGACAATAATTAAAACAACTTCTGTACTGTAGGAAAGAAAATTTAGAATCATTTAAAAAAGTACTACATTAAAGCTACCGGCACAGAATAATACTGGAAAAACTCTCAGATCGGAGATACCAAAATTACAATGCAACCTCTAGAATAAGACCTCACAACAAGAATCAGATATTTCCCTGAAATGCTACTCAAATATCAAAAAAACAGCATCTTACTTCAAAACAGAGGTGAGGAAAGGCATCCAATAGGAAAATTTTTATGGCTTTGCCTCAAGAGTTTTCTTTAAGAAATAAGGGCCCAATGTACAGCTCAGGCTGCTTCACCTTCCAAAGTTCCTCCAAATTACACACAATTTTCAGAGTCAACGAAATTAAAATTGATGAGCAGATAAGAGATCTGATGATGAAACACACTTTGAGAGTACAGAACTTTATTTTCTTCTTTTTCTGAAATGAGAAGTCCATTTTAATCACAACTGCTTCTCCAAATCCTTAAAAGGCCATCTTTGCTTCAGGCAATAGTTATGTCTGCCGGATAAAACAGTGAGCATTACAGGTCCAAACCTCTCTAGCTATGGAGGATGCAGATCTCTGGTTTCAACAAATGGATGACTAATCTAATTCCTGGAGTAGTCCCTAGATTTGCAGTGAAGGTACCCAACTCCTCTTCTGTATGGCCTAAGGAAATCCTGACAATTCCCAAAATATTGGGACACCTATCATTTAGGCCTGACTTAGGTACCTTCTCAAACACATCCCCATGGTTCCTGCTTTCTAATTAGCTTTATCTAGACAGGTGTCTGCTTGGCACAGAGTAGGGCTAAACAAAGGGAAGGCATTTCCTTTGCTAAACTGACAGTAGTTTTCTCAAAATTGATCGTAAATACAACTAAGGGATAGACAAAAAACTCTCTAAAGCTCTCCAGAACATCACAATAGCACTTTACATAGTATCGTGTTCCTTAAAAGGCAAAAAAACCCCCAACAACCAAAAAAGAGAGAACCAACCCCTTTCCTGAATCCAAAAAGGGTTGGAAAGAAAAACTACAGAGTGTCTGGTGTGTACATGAGAATAACTTCCAGCTAGGTTGTTAAAAGGAATACTGTGATATGGCTGGAGTATAAGAGCTAGCTTACTTTTTCCTCTTGAAAATATCACTGTCTCTTTAGATGATTTCTGGATTTGGCCAGCTTGGGTGACAGTGCTGGGTATAAACTGCCTTGAGTCCCTTGACAAATAGATAATGCCCTCATAGTGAGGGTACCACAAAACCCCTATGGTAATTAAACCCATAGCCATCTCCGTAGTAAAGAATTGAAACCTCTTCACTATCACACACCATCTTCTATCCACCACAACTTCTTCAGGATGCCCAGCTGCTGTCTTCATAGTGGTGAAAATAGCTCTAGATTGTGCTGTAGTATTGGAAATATATAATATAGCCCTCAGCAGTGTGTCTATTAGCTGCCTCTTAGATGACAGGAACACAAATACTCTTTCACACTTGTGGTGCTTGAGGAAACTTGTCAAGAAATCAAGACTGCGACAGCTTAAATTATTGTACCCTACGAAAAGCCCACGGTACTTAGCACTCCTACTGGCGAAGCAATCAGTGATTAACTCTTCCTACCAAACAAATCCACAAATCCAATGATTTCACCCTATCTTTTGGTATCACTTTTGCTGTTGCACATCACACTCTGGGAGTACTACAGTACAGTATTACAAGCAAACTTGTCATAAGCTGGGCATACACACACCCATCATATCTTTCACACCTTCTATCTCTATCATCAGCGTGACACATAGCAGAATGACACATTTTTAGCTGGCTTATCTCACCCCATTCACGTGAAAAATCCCCAATACAACCCTTAATCAACATAGTGTTAGGCAACCAGAGATGACACTGGAAACATAATATTAGTGCTCTATCAGAGACCTTCAGCTGAATTGATGGGGACAGTGCAAGGATGCTGTGTCTCTGATAATTCTCACTTAAGGAGGGAAAAGAAAACCCAACAAAACTTGAAGAAAGAACAAAAGTTAGAGTCCTTACTGTACTGAAGTATAAGATTCTGTCCAGCACAAAAAACCTCCCACACTTTCAAACAGTATCACAGTAGGATTTTATGTTGAAAGACCTGGAGAACCAGGCAGTCAATGACATGGAGCATGCTTGGGGCTGGTGTGACATATGGACAGAAGAAGCTCTTGCTCCAAGCCAATCTGAAAGGCACTCACAAATGGGACCTTAGGAAATGAAAAATGAATACTTGCTGTATTGCCTCCATCACGGGAGGGGAAGCACACTAGAGGGTGTGTTGCTTCACCTGGAGTGTCTGCCAGGCACAGTGCCCCGGGGGCAGAAGCATCCAGCGGTGGCCATGGCCCCTGTGCTGCCTTCTGTTCAGCACCTGGGAGAGCACCAGCGCCTCCCCTAAGAACCAGCATCCCCCTTCTTCCCCAGCCACCACCTCACCACCCATCACCCAGCCCCACACCATACAAACTACCGCTGGACTCAAACTGCCTTCTGGCCTTGCAGCATAATTTTGCCTTCCCGTTAGGTCAAGAGCCAAAGCAGATCTGCTCTTGTGTTTCTCGGAGAAGCTCCAACCCCACCACCATAATTTTTCTCCAAGAACAGTCCTGAGCCACAATCTCAGACTCAACCTAGTTCACCCTGAGCTAACCTTCTCAGCTCAAGCTGCTATTAACTGAGAAATATTAGTTTGGGAAAGAGAAGAGGAAGGAAAAAATCTTCATGATAATACAATTAATATATTGCACAGACTTGTCTACCACAAGTAACTTCAGAGAAGATAAAAGAACCAAACTGATAGTTTTCCAAAGAGCTTATAGATAAATCTGACAGAAGTGGTACCTTTCCTTAACATAAGGGTAGTCATGCTGGTTAGCAGCTACTTTCAGGTATCTGCAAGACCAAGGTTCAGTTAAGACTTTTTATGCCAGAGGAAAAAGTAGTTATAAAAGCATTTCAAGTTATAAAGGCAGGAAAACTATTTTTACTCTTCTATTATTATGCTGCATACAACCACCAACACTAAACACAGTGATGACAGACTGAGGCATCTTTTCAGAGGAGGAGACTGCAAGAACGAAACAGTGGACTAATGAATTCACAACTTTCTGTTCTTGATACAGAGCAATGAGGAAGCAGACATGGCTACTTCAGAAACTGTTAACAAAGAGGATGGATTTGGACTGAACACTTTGGCAAAAGCACAATGGTAGCTGAATGTACATGAAGACTAAAGAAGCTACGAAAGGAAAGGAAAGAAAAGAAAAAAATGCAGAATACCATCACCTTTTTTTTTCTTCCCCTTTACAAAAAACCCTCAGCCAATTTCTAGTTTGAAATGTGTCATGTCTACAGAGACGTTTGTCCATGTTAATGCTGCTGCAGACCTGCAAGGGCATTAATGGTAGTGCTGACAATTCCTGTTTATCTCCATAGGCCTGGTGGCATCTAACAATTTTCATACCAAAGAAAGGAGTCAGCATGTTGTCATGTTGGATCTGTTTGCTTGGAGTGCAATTACATGGCAAGAAAACCACTCTTGAGTGGGAAGGCTCTTCCTGCTAGAGGAACACTACATCACTGAGTATCAAGTAAAGAGACAAACATTCAACATAATATAAGGAAAACCGATCATTGGTACATCTGCAGGACACTTTCTACTTCATAAAATAGATAGCAGTAAGTATAGAATGGGTAGAGTTGAGGGGATGCTAATCTGCCTGCCTCTTGAGATTTGTTTCTTAAGTGAATACAACTGGGCGCACAGATTGGCCAGAAGATTATTTTAACTTAGAGTTTTTCCTTTGCTTTAAAGTATTAGATTTTGGTACTGTAACATGAGCTCTTTGGAGAGGCATCCAGCTAGTCTCAGTCTACAATGAGACTTTTCCTGTTTTCTTGTAGGAAAGAAACAAAGATTGCCAGAGGCAGCAAGAATGCTCCCTGTTGGCATTACTGTTGGCGAAGTCTAGAGGTAGATTCTGTCCTTCTGGCTCCACTTTTACCACTGAGAGGGGTTAATAAAATCTCAACCCAGTTCTTGTATAGTACTTTCCACTTAAAAAGCAGGGCTGCATTTTGAATCATTCATATTAGAAACAGCCAAACTTCATAGAGGGATAAAAAAAAAAGAAGCCAAAAAACCAGACCACTCTCCATACCACTATTTATTAACCTATCTCCTTTCATGAATCTTATGAAGTCACTGGCATCTGAAAATAGAATGGGAAGCTGACTGAAAGTGCACTTTCACTGGAGATCAGATTTTTCCTCAGACAGTCCTGGAAACTGGATGGAAACACTGAATTTTTAATTTAATGTATTTTTTCCTGTTCAAACGAAATGTTACATTTCCCCTCAAAGAAGCCTACAGCAAGGAGGTCCAATTAAGCCTTTGATCACAGTGGAATATCAAATTGCCACCATGAAGGACTCCCAAGATACAGGGTATCAGCCAGGTGCCAATGACCTTGGGCCTGGATTTGCTTGGCAGCACAATCAGGCCTCTGCAGACTTCATTTTAACATATTCTTGAATCACCGAAAGAAAGGAAAGGTAAAAATCCATCTGAAAAATCTCAGCCTTACAAGGTAACAAAGACAAAACAGACATAAAAAGTATGACAAAAGATACTTCAAGAAGGATTCATCCTTTAAAAATCTGGCAATATGTATAACCATCAAGAGACAGATTACAAAAAGTATCATAACAAAGAAAGAAGTAACACATGCTTGGAAAAGAAATGGGATTTCCACAACAGCTTAGCAAATACTCAAAGCAACAAGGAAATTCCTCTTCCAAAAATATCGTAAAATCCTGCACTTCACTTTTAACGGCTGAAGCCTTCCAGCCAGTCTAGAAGACACTCCACAAAGAGACCTTCTGAGAGAAATGATTAATGAGGTTTCACTGACAGTTTTTTGAAGAATGATGAGCTAGTTACATGCCTCTAATGAGTGTTTAAGTCTGAGAACTCAGTACGTTATGTTTAAGAATTACTTAATTCGCTTTATGAATGCAATTACCTCAGAGAAAACTCATGGTTTTGGCAGCATCTAGACTTCTAAATTCAAAAGAACAACAAAAAGGCATGGACACTATGTTTACAGGAACCTGAATGCATATAAGAGAAAGTAAGATTGCTGCTGCTGTGTTTTCTTACAGACTGCTAAATTAGCATTATGTCATGGGAGTACTAAACTTTCTCTAATCCTTATTTCGAAACTCCAGAGAGATCTACACAGAAAACAGAGAGAAAGCAGAGACAGCAGAGAGAAAACAACACAGTGAAATGATGCAACTAAGGCATAAGTGAAAAGAGCAGAAAGTTAAGTTTTTAAAACCAAGCCTACAGGAGTGTTCAGTGCTCTGTAAATAAAGAACCAATCACTCATGATACTCACTGAAAGTATCAACTCCAGCTTATAAAGGAAAACTACACAGCTTTTCCTCAATTGTGTTACCTCTTACACCTTTGAAAATCAAATTGTGACATGTTGTCTCACCTGAACCTGACCCAGAAGAATAATCATCATCATCAATTGGATAGACGCCTGATGCTTCTTCAACAGAGCTGTTGTCAAGGTACAAGTCTTTATCAGAGGTCAAATCCGTTCTCTGGAAAACAGATAAGAGAGAATGGTTAAAACGATAACAGTTCTCCAGCACAGCAGTCTCTTAATCTTTACTCCTATTTCTGAAGCTGATGATGGCACACTGAACAGTTTATAATTTCAGTTTATGCAACACATTCATCTAAGTTGTTAAAGAAATTCAGAAAAATTGCAGCATAAAAAAAATTTCCAAGGCTGCACAACGAAAACTATGAAACCACCCAATCTTTAGGAAGCAAGCCCCCTTCAAATCACACTTCATCTCATTAGATGCATGAATGAATAAACAGGATTTGCAATATATTCTGCAGAGCTTCTGTAACAAGAAAGAAGCAAATCCCGGAAGTGAGGCCCTCTGTCAGAATCTCAAATATGACATCCATAGGCTGTCACATGCAGACTGCCGTTTGATCTCAAACGGGAAGCAACAAAAGCATGTACCAAAACCCGTTTCACAGGTATATCAACCTCAATACATCTCTCCTAAAATTTAGCAGTAGCTTCAAAAGGCTAAAAAGTTGAGACTTTGTGAATTTCACCACATTTATGTCCCCAAGTATTTCCCCACTAAAGAGAAAGTCTGCTAAAACGAGCTGATAATAGAACAAGGTATCAGTTGTCCTTTTAGACTGACAATTCAGGCTTTGAAAGACTAGACATTCTTTCTTCCACAGCGGCTTGCACTTGATAGAACATGAACTTCCTTATGGGAGCCATGTATCTTTGATGACTGGGAAGGTACCTGCTGCTATTACTACTGTTACTTTTATGAGCATTTCTGTGAAGACCCATTTGCCACAACTTTTGAAAAAAGTATGACAGTTGCAAACGGAGTTTTAAGTCAAAAAGCCAAATACCAAAATGCTACGTCAAAGTGCATCTTTTCTGTATCTCAGATAAGCACCCAAACCTGCTGCTCTGAGTATCAAGCATTTCCATCTTACTTTTTACTGCATGGCATTGATTGCCTGGTTTATTCTGCCCAGCATTCACTGTAGCTTTCCTGAAGGGGTACCAAACTGTGAAAGGGGTAACTCCTGTATGCAAAGACTCACATCAGACTTTCCAAGGTAATTTTTTTTTCCCCAAAGGTCTAAAAAATATTGTCAAAGATGTCTGATACTTATTTTTTTAAGAGTTTTTTGGCAACAGTTTCCTGTTCTCACATTTTTCATGGCAGAAACTGCTTTCAGTTTGATCTACAGTGAAAAAATGATTCTTCATGGAAAGCAGAAAGGCCATCCTGATTATTAGACTATTTCAGAGTAAAAGACCTTTCCATTGGGGGTGCCTCTAGCACTTCACTGAAAAGCTCTGAACTAAAAGTGTTACCCTGTTTTTCTTCTACAGAGGAAAAAGAAAAACAACATGACACTTGGTCAAAGCCTACTCTTGCTATGGCAGCTTTTACCTGTGGGATATGTGGGAGAAGAAAAGCCGTGTTTTTAAGATAGGTTTACAAAAGGTCTGCTCTCATCTGCTGCTGCTAGTTCACACGGTCTGCCTAGAACTGGCTGCAGGCCAAAGCAGAAATTCAAGACACTGTCTGGTCACCATCAAATGACTTAATTCCTTTAAAATATGTTTCCAAAGGAAGGCCTGAAGTACCTCGGGAGGTGTATAGGTGGTATTGTAATTAAGACACAGCTGAGACTGTTTCCGTGTAGGAAAACAACTCCTTGTCACAGGACAAATATCCTGCTGTTGACGAGGCTGCCACAATGGACCAAGACACTTCACCCCATTTTACTTTCAGCCACAATTGTGGTACAAAATAGCCCACTCTCCAATACCAATCAGGAAAAAACAAAACATATTTAAAAGAAAATGCAGGTGGCTGACCATGAGTACAGAAAAGGCATAAAATATTCAAAGGCAGTAAATGTTACCCAACACCAAGCTGGGAAAAAAATTGAAGACCTACCTGGAGAAATTTCCTAACAATGGAAATAGCCAATAGCATTTGGCAACAGCTGAGAAACTGCCTGAGTTTGCAAATCTTAGTGACTGAAACTAGTCTGCATGAGAACAGAAGCATTGCACATCTATGCCCAGAATTTTTAGTGTGGAATAAAGATATGAACTTACAAATCTATTTATTCCTTAGGCCATTTCCTACTTCTGTCTATATCAGAAGCAAACTTAGTGGAATTCAAAAAACAAACAAAAAATCCAAAACATCCCCCTGCAAAACCCCTGTTTTCTTGCTCTTTCCAGCCTCACAGGACTTAGAGAAGACGGAAATGATCCCTGACAGTTCTTCTAAAGATTCAGTTTTTGTAAGACAGCTGAGCAGCTATCCCAGCCCAGCCCAAGCTGCAAGTGCCTGGTCAGCCAGGCTCCCCACTATCATATTCACTCTCTTTCAATGAATTATGGCTCTTCAGCTGCCAAAAAGCTTTCATTTCTAGCTATGTTGAGATGTTTTCAAGATCTAAACCAGCTGAAAACAGAGAAACAGAAATGGAAGGAAAGTCTGTGTAGTTTTCAGCAGCAATTGTATTTTTTTGTATTTGAGCATCCACTGCATTTTATTTGGGGGATGCAAAAGATACAATATGAAACATCATTTAATATATAGTATTGTGGGTGGTTTTCTCATTCTCCATCAGAATGAGAAAACTATTCCTCACAGTCTTACAGAATCAGTACAATATTTACTATAGGGAGTAATATACAGTACAGTGAACTCCAAATGCATTCAGATCAAACACCACGCTCCATCTGAGGAAGATGTTCTGCAGCTTCTCTGGCCAGAGCCCCTTGCTTCAGCCCATTTCTAGTGCAAATGATTCTCATCTAGTGAAATTTGGGCAGGAAATGAGCATCCTCTCAAACAAAAGGCACAAAGAAGCATACTCTAGCTTAAAAACCTGCAAGCATTGCCTAGATAAATGCACTGCAGTATCCCCAAACAGACTCTCTTTGCAAGCTGGCTAGCGGACATGGGCTAGGGGCATCTACTCCTACACCCACAGCCTGCACCTCTTTTCCCAGTTGCTCAAAAGCGTGTAGCTGCCTTAGGCCACTTGGAATGAAAGTTGTCTTAAGGTTTAGAATAAAACCAAAAGCCCAACAGTTAACAAAAAATAATTCTGTGAAGATTAAACTTAGACAAATAAGATTGTTAATAAAAATAAAAGACTGCATCATTCATGGTCCTTCTGTATCAAGCACTGAAGCCACGTTTTGCAATTTTATATTATGTAAAAATTATTTTAACATTTGCTCTAGAAATGTTTTCTTGTTTGTCAGCTGGGAATCCATGGGGACCTATGGAGTACTTCCAGGGTGGAAAAACAAGTCTGTTTTCAGTACTCTTGGACAGAGAAAGGTCTATACCAGCACTTCGGTATGCTTAGGAGGTAAAGTAAAAACGTTTGCAAATTACAACTCTATAAATCTATTTTTACTTATCATGAAGGCCAAATATTTCAGAGACCATTTCCTATGGCTAACAATTGAAATGAGAGCCCTTATGACGCTTTTCTGTAACAGCCTTATTTTCAGATCTATTAAAATGGCAGGAACACCAGGAAAGGATGTCTCTGTTATCAGTCCTTTAATCTGACCCTGAAGCCACAAAAACTGCTCGTTACCTCTTGACAGAGATTGCATTCTCGTCCATCATTGTTATCCCACTTACATTTTATTCCAAGAATATAATGCTGCAAAATCCTGTGACCTAAATACTTCACATGCTACATGCCAATGATCACTGACTCCTGTCTGGTTATTGACTACACTGGCATCAATCTAAATCTTATGGGTGCAGTGTAGATTAGCACCCATTAAGTACTAGATAAAAGATATTCCCATATCAGTAATATGTTGAATTTGAAGTCTCAAACTCTTTTTTTTACTGAAGCTTACATTTTAAATTATTTTTAATTTAATAAATTTAGATCATCCAGGACATTATAAAAAAAACCCCAAACGCCTCATTCTGACACTAAACGAGAAAGTAAGCAAAACAAAAAAGCCTTTTCTGACTCTTCATCTCATCAAAAAAGTACAAAGTGCCCTGTCATAGCCATTCCCTTTTCCAGTGCTGCTGATACAGTCATTCCTTTCAGTGTGCGGGGATAATTTAGGAGTAAGACATTAAAGACTTTTATGTCATATAGATGAAGCCAAGAAAGCTGGTGCGAGGAGCAGTGAAGAAGTAATGCCTACCATGGCTGTTGTGGTTGTTGGAAACTCAGACAGAAGAGCTACGAATAACTGCTATATGGAAGGAAATATTTTATTACTTACAGATGCATGCAAATTTCTCTTCTCTGCTTTTTTAGGTATATGTATGGGACAGAGAATTTGAGGTTTGCAGCTGGGTTATTAGTGGTACATTGCTCCCTTTTTCTCCAGATTGAAGTCCTTTAGATGCAACCCACTCAGTATGCACAGAACCAGAGACTAGTATTTTAAAAGTGATGTTATATCACGTATACCTAAGCCAGAAGGCTCTGAAAATTTGCAAGCATTACAGCTGTTGATTAGGCAGACATCTTATATGTAAGAAGAAGAAAGGGAACAGATTTTCCTCTTCTATTAACATATAATAACTATATAATATAGTGCTGTTCTATACTTGCTTGTATAAAAGCATGCTCAGCTGGTGAGTCTGAGTTCACTGAAGTGATGTATTCTTCATATACACTACATTTTTTTTTGAAAGCTAACTACCTGAATGCATTCATTTAAAGCCCGAGGGCTATTGCAGAGACTCCCATTGAAGACTGAAAAAAAGGCACTTGTGTGAAGGAGAAGCTGTATTTCCCTCTAGGCTTCCTGCTAAAGGAACTACGATCTGCCATCCAACAGCAGTTAGTCCTTACAGGCCTCAGCATTGCCAACCTTGAAGCAGGCAGGTGTCTTCCTATCATTGTCTGCCATTTCTTTGCTTTCCCTGATCACAGCAGAAAAGCTATTTCATCAAGTGGGACTGTCCCATTATGAGTTCTTTAACCTTGTCCAGGAAACTCTACAGCGCAAAACTTGAAAATCAGTTTTCCATCTCAAAGCACTAGGTTTTCACACAGAAACGTGCTAACCAGGAAAGCATTCACCTTCCATTTCTCATGGTGTTATTGATTCTCAGAGATGAGCCCCTGCCAGCTCTGACAGTGCTCATCAACCTGCTCCAGCCTGCATACTCCTATGCTGCCCACATGTACCCTGTTACAAACATGTAATTTTGAAGGAGGATTTTATGTTACAAGGCATGTTTACCACTAATTGTCTTAATACAGATGCCTTTCTTTCCTTTCACTGATATGCCCTACAGCTGGGCACTGAAGAAAAGAAGAGACGTAGTCCCCATTATTTCCATTTGAAGTGCTGGTGGCCACCTTTAAGGACTCAAAGGCCAAACTCTTCCCAGCAAACCCCACCTCGGTGCACTATGCCAAGTGTGCTGGGGCCTTTAGCAGAGGTGGCAGTGGGAGGCATGGTGGTGGGCAGTTGTGGAAATTTTTGAGAAACAAGGCACTAATAATTAGTGATGTAATTTAAACACAACACGCTAAGGATTCCCCATTTTCTTCCTGGAGAAACTGTACTGCCTGCACAGTGGTGATGTGAGTGGAGTGAGTACTGGCTGCCCTACACCGCAGTCTGTGTAACTGATCACAGCAAAAAATATTCTTTCCACAACAACAGGCCCCAGATTGAATTTTCCAAGTTTGAGAGCAAAGATTTCGTACAGAAGCCAACATCTGCATTGCTCATTTCCTCTGAATCATTCTGACATGGTTACCATCTCTCAGTTTTACTTTGGAACGGCTCAAAACCCTCCAAGCACTCCCCAAGGCTGCTGCCTTTCCATGCCTAGTTCTGCTGCTCATCCACGTACCCAATGTGAAAACCAGCTTTGCGATGGCAACTGCCTGGACTGGATTTGCAAAAGCCACTGTCTCCCTCACTGCTGGCTTTGGCCAGTTAAATAACAAGCTTTGATTGCCGTGACTCACTCTGGAGAGCTCATTTCCAAAGGTATTTTTAGAATCTTAAAGGACATTTGCTGCCCTTCGTAAATTGACTTTGTACAGGTGTACCTACTAGTGTTGTAAGTCAGGTGTTTGCCCATAGGGACGGCGCTGGTGCTGGCAGCACTGCAGCAGGCTGAGACCCTGTCTGGTACAGCGCAGAGCAGCTACCACGGCTGGAGCACATGCCAGAAAGATTATTCACGCTCCTTGTACCTCATGTAAAACTTCCTGATGCTGCACAAAACTATAGCTTTAGGCCTCCAATCTCTCATGACAGATAAAGAAAGGGTTTGACCGCTCGTGGCTGCTGAGGAAAGGCAGAGAGCCCAAAATAAACACAAGTACTGCAAACTGCTTCTACTACTGCTAGTGTTCAACAATAAAGGAGTCTACCAAAAGAGCTGATTTACAGAGATTGCCTCATGTCAGAGCCAAGAGTCAAAATATGCTGCCTTTTAAGATGCGCACAGTCTGTTATGCCAGACTAATTACCAAAACAGAGGCATGTTTGACAAGAACAGCATTAATAAAACAACTCTTGCCGGTGTCAGGCATTTCAGCTGTCTATGTCAGAGCTTGCACTAAAGAAAATACACGGCATACATGGTGCTCACAGGAAAATGCTCCAAGGCAAAAAGTCCCTGGGGTAAGGAGACACCAACAAGCCACCACTACATCAGTTACTGTTCACTTACAGCCATGCATCAAGGAAATTACAGTGCTGCAGTTGATAGATTTGTGTTCATACTCTTCACAAAGTCATGTGCCTGTTTTCTAACAGTCATCTGTGTCTTTAGAAATATTCCTTATGTGTAATTACATGATGTATGGTACCTTATGTGATAACAGAACTTAAAACTGTAACAGGAGAACTTGTTCAAGCTTAATTGAAAATGTTTTTCTTCCCATTATAAAGGGTCACAGGTCCGTGTAGTGGGTCTTTGGCCTGCTTACGGCTTTGGAGCTGAAGCTTGTCCTGCCTTGAGGAGAAAGTTAAACACTCTCTGAAGTTCTGACCTGTTTGAGGAAAATTCCAATGGAAAAGGAATCTCCTTCTCTGGAGAAGAGAAGGTGTGTGGAGATCTGATAGCAGCCTTCCAGTATCTGAAGGGGGCCTATAAGGATGCTGGGGAGGGACTCTTCATTAGGGACTGTAGTGATAG
>JANHGB010038882.1:0-75510 GCA_026283785.1 Coracopsis vasa
TGTGGCTGCCCCATCCCTGGCAGTGTTCAAGGCCAGGTTGGACGGGGCTTGGAGCAACCTGGTCTAGTGGAAGGTGTTGCTGCCCATGGCAGAGGGTTGGAACCGGATGAGCTTTAAGGTCGCTTCCAACCATAACCATTCTATGGTTCTATGATCTTCACTGACAACAGTGGCTAGACCTTTTATTTTAGTGTGCTTTCCAAGGGAGCCAGTTTCACAACTAGACCATACTGGTGCAGGGTAACATGATGAGGTTGTACAGTGAAAACCACCTGAGCTCAGAACCAAAACCTGTATCAGTTTTCAATAATGTTTTACACAGTTTAAGATATGTTAAATACCACGTTATTCTGGCTTATGCACATCTTCATTATTTGGCTCTTATAATTTTGATTCCTTTCACATTTGGTACATTTCTTATTTCTGAATCATCAGTTTTCGATGCTGTCAATATTTACCTTCTTCTTCTCATCCTTAATGAACCTTTTTTATAATAATAATCCTAGCACCTATTACTCTGTATTGGAGTAGATTCTTCTTTCTATTTCTAATACCTTTGATTAATAACACATTGCTTCCTATTTGTCAGGCAGTTTTTATCCACCTTATTGTAGTATTACCCAGACCATAATTCTCTAGTCTCTCTATGAGCTTCCTGTGTGGTACTGTGTCAAAGGCCTTGCTATAATCCAAACAAATTATATCCGCCACATTTCCTTTATCCGCCCAGTTTGTCACTGCACTGAAATACCCATCACAATGAAACATTTATTGTTGTAAGTTTCTGTGTTAAACCAGAATAAATGTGAAGGTTCTGCTGTTATTATATGATAGAGCCTGCTTCTTAACAGTTATTATCATTTTATGCACTAAAGATAATTTGAGCCATGGGAGATGATACCATTCAACAGGAGTGGTGAGGCTGTGAAGATCAAAGCATTATGAACCTTGAAAAGAAGTGGGAGAAGCTTATATGCTACAATAACTTGTAAAGGGCACATAAGCAAAGTCCTCAAGCTGTATTCCAAGAGATGCTCAAAGAATATCGGCTTCAGAGCTGCATCACAAAAACCCTGTATCTTCAGAGAAAGAATTGTTTGGGCAAGGCCTCGTGAAAGCTGCATGCTGTCACTGTTCCTGTTCCTTGGGAACATAAACAGGATCTAGGGACAGCTTGTACAAGAAAACAGTTGGAATAGGGAATATTATGGTTTTCAGCAGCCAACTTGATTACCATCATCGCCCCTGCGTAGGAGGAAAGCTTCAAGAGGTATTTAGAAGGATGCTGGGTCCCACCTGGCTATAGCAGAACTACCAGTTAGACTGCACTTTAGGAGTGCAGGTCAGGTCTGAAGTGTGGTTATAAAGAGACTAACTCTTCAGCAGGTTGAGAACTTCAGCTTCTAATGTGCTTTCACAGCTGGGCTTCTCAAGTGCTTGTTGCTTACCCTGTTAGCAGTAGGAATAAATGAGAGGGGTGGACTGTGCTATTAAGGGATCCAACGCATTTAGCAGGTATGAGGGCCCTTGTGGTGAAATTGTATCCAGTACCTGTTGCGAAGTGACCATCAGTGTGGATTATGCATCATGGCTTCATTAAGTTGAGTGTCTCTAACTTTCTGAAAACCAAATTTCAAGGAGTGTTAGTCTTTGCCCAAAGGCAGTATTTTTCATACTTGAACGAAAATAGTTCAAACACTATTGGGGGGTGTAGGAGGTGTGTGAAAAGTAGCCAAAAATACACCTTTTTCTTGATTAAAATGCTTTTCTAGCTGAAACAGCCACGGTTTGAAAATTAAAATTTGTAATGGATACAGTCTTCACTGAGAAAGTGACTCAAAAGATGAATGTCATAAGGAAGACAAAATCTCTGTGGGCACCCAGCTTTGCAGTGAACTAGTAACAGATGGAGATTTACCATTTTCACAAAGAAACCTTTGGTCTCCTGTTGTCTGTTCCTGCAGTGTCAGGAACCCTCGATCCCAGCACAGTGCTGTAGGTTGTCCTCTGCTCCTGTTCTACTAAATCATGGAAAACCAGCTTTCTCCCATCAGCTGCCCTGTGACCCAGGTTTGAGCTACAGCCTTAAGGTTAGGAGAAGGCCAAGTTCAACACTGTTATACCACACTAATGGCCATGAGTTCAAAGATACAATTGGAAATGGTCAAAACTCCTGTGGACTTTTGAAAGTGTACAAAGGGCTCCAATTCAGGAAAACATTCCTTCTGAGAGGATTCTTTAAGCACAGGCATTAGTCCCTCCTCCCCCTCCCTTTGCTTTTTTTTCCTGTCCCCTCAAGACAAGAGAATAGTGACAAAATAAACCTGTTTATAGTGAAATAATACCAGCTGAAGTGCATTCACCTTAAAAAAGCAATAGTAGTATAATGCTATATCTATGTTACTAAGATTGATCCTTTTACATTACTGATAAGCCTAGATGGAGCATTGTGTGGTGCGTTTATACCGGTTCCTGTTTCAAAGTTTGCTTATTTGTTGTTAGATGAGGAGCCTGTACAGCATCGACCTCCCTCTCTGATTTCCGTGACGCAATTAGTCTGTGGCCCTGTTTATGTTTTCAAACCTAAAATGCCAGAAAGTAATCTGGCCCATATCCTAAGTCATTATTTGGATTCTGGAATGAGGTCTCTTGACTGAGCTTATTTGAAAATTCTCTTGAAAGTAATGGGCTTTCTTAATATTATCAATGTGTTTTGTTTTTTTTTTCCGAGTAAGGACATCAGTATTCTGCTTTCTGTGAATGGTTATCTCTGGCAGTTACTTCATCATTGATTTGCTCTTCCAGAAGTGAGAGCAATGATATGAGCAAGTCCTTTGAAGAAGATCAATTGACCGATGATGTAAATTCTATGTAGAAAATTCATGAGATATCAATAAGTGTTGTGCTGTATTATCTCCCAGCCTTCTCTCTCCTTGTAACTAATGAACTGTACGTGATTCTCATTAACCTGCTCCAGCTGACTTCAGGTATTCAAGGAAAATCAAACCCTTATAGTTACAAAACTTCCATACTGCCAGGAGGTTGCAGAAGGGTGACGTCTTCTGGAAGTTTTCTGATAACAAATGATACTTGTTTTGTTTCCTTCTCTTTAATTTTTTTGATGGAATGAATGTGATTCTTATGAAAGTGAGGACTAGACCATAAGCATGAGTCAAGCACAGCAGAGGGAGATGCCCTACAAGTCGTGGAATATTGCTAATGAACTTCGGTTCTTGCACAGTTGATAGCTTTGATCTCACAGGTTTCAGGCTTTGCATGAACTTTATGGCACACAAGAATAATGAGAAAGCGGACTGAAACATGTTTACCATCCGACACTTGTTTTTAAAGCCTTTGCTGAGAGCTAACACTTGCTCTCCTGTCACCACTCTACTTAGGTACCTCATTCCTGACCTGCCATACTCCTCATTCCTGCAATTCCAGCCCTTGGGCCTCTCAAGCAGAAGTTCTCAAGCCATGTCTCTTGCTTTCCACAAAGGAATTAAGGCACTCTTTTCTGACAATGGTCTCATGCCTTACAGTGCTAAGTGCTCACCTGTGCACAGGAATGCGGGCCTCCTGCCCTATTTCTACCTCTGCCTCGTACATACCTGTCTAAATAATTTCATCTTCAGGGGTTTCTCAGTTCAGAAAAGGAAGAAGATACTGCCAATGTGATAACAATTGGTATTCTGAGTTTAATGAGGTTTTTGGTAGGTTTTGCTCTGAGTTTAACTCCAGCTTGTACCTAAAATATGTCTTTAAGATGCTCTGGCTGTGTATGTTTTATGTCATGTGTTCTGCTAACTAGAATTCTTTAATTGAAGCTTTTCAACATGGCAGTGAATGGACTCTCACAGGGAACTCTTTCTGAGAGTTCATTTCTTTTAATGGGTGGATAGTAGCATGTGCCAGTTCACTTCCTTGAGGAGAGGGACAGCTTTATCTGCAGGCACTGTGCCCTGGTGTTTAACTTGCAGAGTAGCCCTAGATGTTGCATTTCCTCCTTTTCCTTTCCAATCAGAGGAACGCACACAAAGCAGGAAGGACTTCAGGCTAAAACTACCAGGAAAATACACTCAAGAGCAGTTGTCAGGATGGTGCCCTGCATGGGAAAGGGGTGCTGTGCCTTTGTGCTTTGAGGGTACAAGTGCTAGGAAATGGAGGGCACAAAATTAGCTCTAGGAGAGGGCTAAATGCTGCTTCATTCTCTACAGGAAAATGGGGCTTTTGGTCAAAACTCACTGTGATGAAGTCCATGCACCAATTTATTCCTATTTAGGTCATTGGAATAGGGCTTCAGTGGTGCAGTCTGTATGCTGGCTCTCTATACAGGAATACATTTCACCCTCAGTGAATGCTCTTTGTTTTCTCAGTTGAGGTCAGTTTTTCATTGCATTCATTAAAAGAAATAGCTTTGGATTGCAAATACCGCTGCCCCTCTCCTTCCCTGCCAGCAAGCCAGCATTACAGTCCTGAAGATGTTAGACCAGGGATAAATTTGGGAAGGGAAAGAAGGGAAAGAAATGGAAGTTCAGAGGCTGAAGCTGTTACCGCTTCTCTGGCAGTTGTGCTGTTGCCTACTTCTGATGGACTTTCCGTGTTTTTTTGCCTGGATTTCTGCACTATTCCTCTGTCTATCTTACTAGATGCTAATCAGAAGAAAGAAAGTTACTTGATAGAAAGGTTGTCTAAAGGACAAGAAACACTCAAATGGTTCCTTCAAGAAAAATATCATCCAAGCCTATAAAGGTTATCATGTGGCAGCGTCATCCCAGTGCCTCTGTTGAAGGGCTCTTGTTCCTTCATTCAGATGTCCAAGAAGTGTTTCTGTGTGAGATTTGCTAATTCTTGCTGTGCTGTCCACTTCTGTGCTCTCTGCTTTGCCTTCGCATGACAGACTGGGAAAGGTTAGACCTAAAAACAAGTTCCTGAGCTTGTTCCTGTTTGTGGTATACATGTGTGCGTGAAACATGTTTGTGTGACAGTATAGCTATTGCCTGATACAGCGCATTTTGTTTTCAGTATCTGTAGGGACTGATTGGAAAGGCTCCTGTAACACTGGAGTCTGAAGAACTGGATTTTTACTTGTGGGAGAACAAATAACAAATTTCACTTGGGAATTGCCCCCAGCCTGTGAGACATTCAAAAATCAGTATTAGGTTCACATCCAGGATTTATTTGCAGATCTGACAGTGTGCTGCTGGTGAAGAGAATAGCTTTGACTTTGAATGGGGTAAATTAGGCAAGTTCTGCCGTCACCTTTTAAAATAAAATGTAAGCAAGTTTTGATTTGTTCCTTTAATGAATCATTGGTACATTGTATGTGTCTGTGTATATTGCTCTATGGTTTGTTATTATGAGGCCAAATCCTGACAACTTACTGCAAAATTGTTTTAATTTATTATTAATATTTTTTTGTTTTTCCCCTTTCTCCTGGTTTTGGAGCCTTTATAATTAGCTATAATTAAAATCACAGGTTTTAAACTCCAGTCTAACATTTAAAGTCATATTTATGGTGCAACCCCTGGAGTTTTATTGTCATTCCAGCTGCATTTTGGAAAAAATAATATAAAATACTTCTTTTTGCGTCTATTCAAATGCTTTGTCTACAGCCACCACTTCTTATTCACAATAGAACAACGTTTATTTTGCAAGATAAGAAACCTTTCAGCTATTTCGTATCCCTTAACAAAGGGGTGCAGGGAACCTTTTGCCTTGTACACTTTAAACCCAGCTTTCCTCTTTTTGAACTTGTTTTTCTGCGCTCCTCCATGTAACAGTCTGAACGTGCTACAACGACTATTAAACAATATGTTGTTGGCTGGCATTATGTAAAACCATATTTTCCCTTTTGGTGCGTATGTTCTGGTCCTAGCAATGTCCTTGTTTTGCTGGAATGAACGTTTTTCCCCTCACAATCGTTGGTATGCGATGGTGTTTTTCTGTCTTCTTTAACTGTGATGCTGTGCTTTTTTTTTAATTAGTATAAGGTTGATTGTTAAAATTAAGTGGCAGAAGGCTTCTTTCCAAGTTATTCAGAGATCTTTTGCTGAAGAAATATATTTTGCTACTCTCAATTGCCTTTTTCCCCTTCTTCTTTCATTGCAAACTACTCTGGGAAGAGCTTCTTTTAACAAGAAGGGGAAAAAAAAAAGGCCACGCTTGACTGATAATGCATTGCTTTGGATGGTGAAACATTATGAAAGTTTAATTTTTAATTAAATCTGAAATAGCAATTATAACTGAAAGAGATTTTAACCTGTTTCTTTTCAGACTGCCTGAAGTTACATTGTAGATGCTGAAATCACTGCACCTTAAAAACAAAAAGATTAAGCCGCACTGCATTCCTGTAAGTAAAAGCTTTTCCGGTACCTTTTGTCCTTATTTTTCCTCCATACGCATCCAAAGTGTTAGCACAGTAGCTGCTCTTGGATAAAGGTCAGAGTCCCCTTGAATGGGATTTAGAAGTTCAAAGGATGTTTTAGTTAAAAATTAAAACTCGACATCTTGCAGGTCTTTAGTTTCAGACCCATGAATAGATCATTCTTTTCTGCTTTGTTTTGAATATTACTAGGAATAGTGTGCGTCTCTGCATTTGTTGACTTACAGTTCCTGTCGCTTTGTCAGTTAGGATTTCTGGCCTTTGGTGCAGAAATAACAGGAAGTAGAAGATTCCTCATAGCGTAAAATACAGTTTATTCTCTTTTCATGTTTTCGTAACAAATCCTTCTCCTTTATACACCAAAAAGCCTAACAACTTTCTGATGACATCACAGGGGATTTCAGCTGCTCTGAGGTGTAGATGAAAGCAGCAATGCCTAATTCATCTGTGCTGTGACACAACAAAACAGTCAATGTCTTGCGTCTCTCAGCAAGAAAAGAGTCTCTTTCTAAAAGCATAGTTATTCCATAAATGCTCATTGTACATCAGTCTGATCTACCCTTATTTAGAATCTGTTTATTGAATATATTTGGGACAATAATTAAGATTTGGAACTTCAGTGGCTGAACAACACGCACGCAAAAGAATTGGAAAATAAAGTAGGTTTGGATCCTCTAAATGTAATGAAATAATATATGAATAAAAATACAGGAGCGTAAGTAGTGGGAAGAAATTGATTTTAGTTGGACAATACAAAGCTATGGAATATTACAGAGCGAAGTCCATTTGTTTTCTTGTTTAAGATCAAAATGTGCAGTCTGTAACGAAATCCAGAGCCTTCTTCCAAAGTGGTACTTTTGTACTTAAGTGTTAAAATATTTTCACTATTCCATGGGATTATTCCTCCCACCCTGTTGTTCTTCCCCTTTCTCCCCCTCCATTAACCTCCTTTTTTAAACTGTATTTTTATGGTTTTATTTTAAACTAGCTGAAGGGTACAGTACGCTGTGGGCAGCTAATGCATGCCCCTTCCAGCGTGGAGTGCCAAGCATGACTCAGGCAGGCAGATTGTGCCATTCTGGCTCTACTCCATTGTGTTTTACATTACTGGCAAGGGCCATGCCATTGTGTTGTTTAAATATTGTGTATTAACTGCAGGCTGCGGCCAGTGAATGGTATTTAGTATTTTCTGCTCATCATTCCTGAATATGAGCAGCCTCCCTGGCTGCCAGAGGTTAACGTTGCAATTGCAGTGGTGAGCAGGGTTGAAAACACTCATGGATTTGCTTGATCCAGCAGCAATTTAAAGGGAGGTGTTGGGGGAAAAATGAGGGAACACTTCTGACTCTGTGAGTACAGACTATCAAAGTTGTGTTCCAATTTTGTGTGAACAGCCAGGAGAATTTGTGTTGGAAAGTGGAAGTAATTCTCTTTCCAAAGTGCAGCAGCAGAGTAAAAAGTGAATTAAGGCAAGCTCTTTGAATCCTTAGGATCCAGATGGTCAGCAAGTTCTGCATGGACAGCCCTAAGGCAAAATACCAGGTAGCAATATATGTGCCTGATGATGGTTCTGGCTGGAATGGGCTTTTCTTGGTTCAAAGACTGTAGGCTTTGGAGGAGAAATCAATACACAAGTGTAAAACTCGTGTATGGGAAATAGTATTTATTTTCTTTGTCAAGGGTGGCAAGCACATCAAGGCAGAGATGTTGAGCAGCTTGCTCAAGGTCCGAGTAAATCAGTGGTCAAACTGGAAATGGAGTGTGGGATCATGACTCCCATCTGTTCTGTTCTGCCTAGTTCTTTTTTCCATTCTATGAAGTAAAGGTCCCAAGTCTCTAATCTTTGAGTTTCTTGTGTCATTTGCTTTGTAGCCTCGGCATACAGCTTGTCACTGGAACACAGAATTTAAAGGTGAGAGAACTGTTATGTATGCACATGTATGCTGTAACATAAGGATGTGATTCTTGCTATACCTTGTCTGTTTAACTAGTAACTTGGCACAATAAAAATAGGGTACCTTTTTTACAGAGGAAAGTATACTTTAAGAATTTCCTTTGTTTCCCATATAAGTTTGCTGTAGTCAGATCTTTCTAATAGTAAGGTCTTTATTGAAGTGAACTTCCCAGCATGGCTTTCCTGTATTAACCCCAAAACAGCCAGAAGAAAAGGCAAGCCGTGCTTTTGTAGTTTTCTGGGGGATGTTTTCTGAATTGCCTTTTTTTAATGCAAGGTGAAAAACTTGGTTTAGGGTAGGAATGTACCTAAAGCAACTGATTAATATAAGATGGGCCAAATTTTTGGCTAATATAAAAATATGTTTGACTTGATACATGGCATTAGAAGAAGGTATAGATTCATAACATGTGAACATCTGGCAGGCAGTTGCATAAAAACACAACCTTTTACATGTAGCACAGGCATACTCTTACTGGGAAGTGTCTGTGGGCTGGATTCCTGCTATACTGGGTGCCCTGGCCATGTTTTCACTATACTAAAGTTTCATAGGTTAATAGGCGAGTAGATGCATTGAGGTCCACGGGACTACTCAAATACTTAACTTTAAGGATGTGGTTAAGTACTTTGCTGTTTCCAACAAACCCCAAATAGGATTAAGTCAAGCATGAGGCGTTACCTTTTCTCACCTTCAACATTGGCTTGATTTTGGAATGAGACTATGACAGCGTATTGTGTGTGAAAGAAAACCTCATGAAAACCTGTAGAAGAGATGCACTGGATGTGCTTTCAAAGCAGTGGTTTTAGTTACATTGCCATCGGCTAAGGCCAATAAGGAATGTAGGATACATTAGTTTTGTTCAAAAAAAGGTTTGTCAAGGTTTCAGCCTTTTGCAGCCTTACAATCTGATTATTGAGCAAGAGATCCAGTACTCTGATCTTAATGGGTGCTGGCTCATTAGAGTGGCATTGAACAAGCTGTTTAACTTCCTTGTGCCTTGTTCAGCAGCTCACTTTCTCAATCTGGTTCAAACTGATACAGCTCTGTGAACATTACTGAGTTTGTGTTTGCAAAGTTCTTAGAGGAGAAATAGTAACCATTGTTGTTATTATTAATAAGTATATTGTGTAGACAAATCATGTGGGGTGGAGATACAGCCACTCATGGGGGTGATCTTTCACAACTCGCTTGTGCCTTTGTTTAATTCCATCACTCAAAGATATCAAGGCCAACTCCAATTTACAGAAGTATTTCTCATGTCAGTCTCCCCACTGTTGAGTATTTTATTGTTCATGTTCTCTCTGTCTGTTCTACTTTCCTTATGCTGAATTAACCTTGCGTACCAAACTTTATTCCCCTTTTTCTGTATTATGCAGCAGAACCATTTGTGTAGCCTCCAAATTGCAGACAGCAAATTCATTTTGTCTAGTGATTGTTTGCTGATGATGTATAAAACAGACAGAAGACAGTTTGAATTTTCATAAGTTCAATTGAGCTTGCAGGCATAAGGAAAGGAACAGGCAGAGCCCAAGTCAATGTGACACGGTAAGCTGGCATCCCAGAGCGCGCACCGCATGTGTAGCGTCAGGATGTCAGGGTTGAGAAGGGCTTCGTCCATCACAGTAGTGCTTTTACATGAAGGAAGAGTTTTGAAGCAACAAACAAGCTACCCTACCCCATGTTCTTTACAGTGCCAGAATCCTTGCAATTCCTGATGGATATGGGATCTGCCCTTCCCTCCTGTAACTTGCTGTTTTAACTAGGATTTTGCGTCTAAGATAGGCTTTGAGCCTTGTAAATCCCCAGTTCCTATTCCTCTGACAAAATGTAAACCCTCAATAGTTTGTTAAGCTGTGCTGGGGTTTGGTTTTTTTTTTCATGTAGAGGATAGTGGCTTGTAGAAGCTATGCTGGAGAAGACTTGCAAATGTGAAATGAGTATGGAAGAGTGTTTCCTTTGAACAAAGATCAATGTCTTGGGGCTGACTGTCACTGAGGAATAGTGATAGCACTTACAAAGAGAATTAATTTTGCCTTTTTCCCTTCCTATACCAAGGCATTAATCCAGAAACTCAGGGGGATAAATTCTGCCCTGATTTCTACCTATGAAACCCCAGTGAAAATGTGGAGAGGTCAGGACTGTTTGTCAAGGCAGAAACTGTCCTTGTGGTAAAATCATTGAGAAAGCAGAAACTGGTTGATTGTTACCTGGCCCTGGGGCAAGAGGATAGGTAGGAGCCCTGTGTGGCATTATACGCGTCTAAAAGTGTTGCTTTTGTTGTATATTAAGGAGAATATGAAATAAATACTCCAATGAGTGAAAAGTTATAATCAGGAGCACAGTGATTAATTGTTCTTCATATCCACTGGGAGAAAGACCTAAAGAAATCAGTTCAATGAGCAGTAAAAATTACCAAGTTACATATTAAGAACCATGTTCTGACTGTATTGGTTGTATAGCACTGGGATGCACAACCTGTAGGTACTGCGGACGCAGGGGAGGTTTCTTTTCTAAGGAATGGCTTGAAAAACCATCTCTCGGGGCATGCTAGAACTTGCTGTAAGGCAGACGACCAGCCCGGATGGGTTCTGTTGCTCCCTGGCGTTTCTCTGATTCAGCGTACCGTTTGGGAATGTTGGTATGTGGCTAATACATTCCTGATTAATAAAGCTTAATGTTCCCGAAAGTTCCCCAGGGTTCTCATTTTTCCATCCTCTCATAACTGAAACCATACTGTCTCTTCAAAGACTTCATTGGGCTGCCAGCGTTTTGCTTTGACCCTTCTTTTTCTAGAGGAGGGCAGGGGAGGGAGTCATATAGACACCGAAGGACAGATTTTCAGCTGCGGTGAGTCTGAATGGTTTCTCTCCAGTCAGGGTACAAATGCTGATCTGTTTCAGCCTGGTTTTTAAAATCTGGATGGATGGAGACACTCCAGGTATTGCCTTGATGCAAAGGCCTCTGACACAGATCATGGAGACAGCTGAAAGTTGCAAATAGGATTGATGATCAGAGCAAATACGTTATGAAGATGGAGTAAAGCTTGCTACAAAAAGGTAAATGTCTTGGGACATTGGGAGCTTTGAAATTGTCTCTGTTTTCTGGTGGTTGTCTCTGCTTTCTGTATTTTCCTGTAAACATCCTTGAGAGATGTTTTCACTTAATGAAACTGCAGATCTCAGAGTGCACTTGGCCAGCTTGAAGATTTTGATAGTTCTCAGGTTGGTTTTAATCAGTGCCTTCACAACTTAGCACAAAAGAAGAGTTGGTTGTTATTAAGTCCCTCGTGCTTTTTGGTTTTCTTGCAAGTGTTTAAGGTTTGGGGTTTTTTTAGGAGGTGGAGGGGGTGTATGGGGCTTTATTCGTTGTTGTAGGTTTGTGTGTTAAGGGCATCAGTTCTGGTGTACAAATGGGTAGAGTCCTGATCTTTTTCATAGGTGGCAGCTCTTGTTTTTGCAGAATAGTGGCCACAATAGATGAAGATAGGAAAGTGACTCTCCAGTGTGTGGTTGCTTTAGTACATAAAGAAGTACGGGCTGTGATTCACTCGTATTAAAAAGGCATGGGAGTATTAGCATTGATTCCCTGAGCAGCACTACTTTAGTAAGTTATAAAACACTTGAGCATTTCAGCACCTGAAGATATTATGGTGAAAGTAGAAAATCTTTCAATCTGTTTATCAAAGCATTTGCTGGTCTATTTCAAAATAAAACAAAGCCTTAATATTAGTGAGCAAGGAAAGTTACCTTAAACCAGACATGTCATCAGATGAGTTACAAAAGGAAAAAAGGCAACACAGACCTGACCTTTTCCAAGCTTTGGTACTCTTTATTTTATCCTATATGAAATGAAATTCTTCAGCTAAACCAGTGTATAATGGGAGGGACTCCACAGAAAGGCATTGTGGTTATTCTATATTTACATCAATGTCCCTGAGGACACTCTTACTGAATCATTTCAAATTCCAGACTCTGGTGCAGGGCAGTCTGATGAATGTAAGTTACCCAAACTTTCTGGTGTGTTTTCTTCATTAGTGTAAGTCATCTAGCTCTGAATTTTACTATAGAGGATCTGGTTCTTACTGCCCTCTTTCCCGTCATTGCCCCTGCATCTAGATAATAGATTAGAAGAGATTTTAATCTCAGTTGTGTCAAAATTGGTCTGTTGTTTTCAACAGTTTCCACTGGCACGAGAGAGATCAGAATATTTGCTTTATTTTATTTTACTTTTTTAATAAATCATCTGCAGAACTGCACTACTGACATGTCTGTGACTGGTGCCAGTGCACGATCTGCAGGGCCTTCCGAAGTCTGACAAGAATGCTGTCCTTCAAATATGTTTTCTAGCAGCCCTATATTTCCTCATGACAAAAGAATTCCTCCATCATCTTTTGTTCTGTGTATGTGTCCTCATCCTGTAGTGTTTTGGTTTAAAAGGACCTAGTTCTTGCTCCTTGATTCCTTCTCTTATACCTCTCTCCTTTAGGAGCTGGCAGCAGGATAGCTGAATTGGAGATAGTGAGCACTTGGCAGATTGGTCTGTGCCGTTAAAGGCCATTGGAAAGCGTTTGGCTTTGCAAGATGTTTTGGTGTTAGTAATAACTGAAGGCACCTCTGACTCAGAACCTGCATTAAGAAATATTTTGAGCCCATTGCTTTCCCTGCCAGATTCTATTTTCTTTCTTTCCTTTTCTTTTTTTAACGTTGTCTTCACAATGTTTCAATAGAAGTTTCATTTTAGTTCATTTAAAGTTTTGAATAATGAAAATCTTTTGTGAAATGGAAGAGTGTCATCTCATCTCTTTCAAGACTGGCAAGAAGTAATTGAGAATCCTGTGACTCTTAGCAGCGGAACCATTTCAAGGAATTAGGTATGAATTTCCTAGCAGTAATGGTGGCAGTTGTGTGCCAGATCACACAAGGTTTAGGTCACGATCCTGCAGTCCCAGTTCATTTAGGTTAGGGTAACCTGGTTCCTGTGTATATATTTGCACAATCAAACCATCAATGGTGAAATCTGCTGAGCATTAGAGTTTGAGCCAGACTCAGCTGAATTCTCTTCCCAGTTTCTTTCTCCATTCAGTAGGGTTTCAAGTGAGGAGGGTGATCTGTTCTGTTCTGTCTCTTGTCGTGTTTTAATACACAACTAACCTTATTTCTGAGTCTCTGTCACTTCTTCAGAATAAGTGATAGTGGTTTCCTGAAGCAAACAACTATAAAATGGTCACCCTTAGGGGCAAACTTAGTGTGTAAATGACAGCTTTTGACTGGATGCAGTTAACAACTGGAGGGAAATTCCATCAGTCGAGGCATCACACAAGCTTGAGGAATGCAGAGAGAGGATGCTGAGGGACCCAGAAATCAGGTGACCAAGAGTGTATAGAACTGTGTTAGTGTATAACCTGATGAGGGCTACATCTGCCCTCATACTGATCAGGCTTGACATTCAAGAAGACATTTGTTTGCCATGACAAACTCCAGTTTGCTTTACCAGTCTTTGTTATGCTGTGATGGTCTCTGTGTGAGGTGCGTACGTGCTGAGACACGTGGCTCTAGAACTGCACTGAAGAAAACGTTCAGATATTAGTACAATGTTAGATATCTAGCAATTATTTAGTGTCCTCAGGATATCAGTCATGGTCTCCTGCCCTGTCCAGGGAGCTGTCCTTTGGCAAGAGTTCAGGAGACGGTAATCAGAAGTAGAGGCAGCCAGAGGGTCAGCTCTAGAGGCTAAAGCCTTGATGATACTTCCATGGACAGGATTTCTTACTAGTATGAAATCCAGAAAGGATCTTTTCCTTACTGCAAGCATTAGTGTCCCAGAGCATTCCAAATGTGCCAGGTAAATTTTCCTTTTTATGAAATTATCAGCTGTTAAAATACATTTCCTATCCCCCTATAGAATTTGACTTGCAGCAGCACAAGATAGACATAGATTTCGCATGCCTTATGATGGTAGAAAACATGTCGGATGGCCCTGCATTGTCACACTGTCAGGGGCACAGTTTATATGTGATTATCTTTATTATGTTTTAATTACATTTAAAAGCATTTAATTTCTGAAAATCTCTTACACTGTCTCTGTCATAATGTTTAGAGTATATCTATACCGTGTTGTAGTTATTCTTTAAGCTGCCTTATACCCTTGTAAAAAAACCTTGTAAAAGAAATACACTCTATAGCAAAATAGATGTTCCTTATTTAATACTCAACTAATTTTTAAAGCTGCATTGTGATTAATCATGGTTGCGCTGGTTGAACTTCAGAAAGGGTAATAGACTTCTCCTCCTGCTTTTTCTGAGTTGAGATGGTCGGAAACCTGAATATCCATGTTGTGAAGCACTGAGTCTCACTTCTGCTGGTGCCAGTACTTCATCACACTGCCTGAATGGGCATAGGGCTTTGCCTGTAACTCCCCTCTGCTGCTTCCTAGAACTGGCAGCTTAGGGCTATTGAACTCAGTGAAATTAGGGGCTGCAGGGAAATGGTGTGACAAAGCAAGTTTTCTTTCTGGGTTATGCAAGCATAATATCATGTGCAGTCCCTGCCAGAGCTCTGCACACCATTTCTGTATTAAGCGCTGCCATTTTCTGGTCACTTCTTTTAGACGAGTAGAGATATACATAGAGTATGAAATCCTGGCCCCAATAAAGTCAGTGAGATTCTTCCACATTCCTTTCAGTGGAGCCAGGTTGTATTGCAAATATGTGTGCTTGAGCTGTCCCTTTACATAGGGTGGGTTATGGTATGCCTGGTGCATTTACACATGTATTTCTATTCCCACCTCTGCAGCAGTGTTGTTATGTCAGCCTCGAGGTACAGGAGGAACCTCGGGACTTCCCTTAGTTGATACGGGGGAAAGGATTTACAATGGGAAAATAAATACATTGTGCTTTCTTTAGAGAGTTGTTTTTTTGAAACAACTATATTTACTGTGTTTTAATATTAAAGTGACATAAAAGTTGTCATATGCACAGTTTTCCCAGCAGTGGTTGAATGAAATATTTTGTTTTAATCTCCTAATTTTACATGGTTTTGAGTTCTTTTGTGAAAGTTTATATGGCTATTGGTTAGAAATCATTCCCCTCTCTATTTTATCTAGCCCAGTTTTAATACTGGCTTACGAAACAGTTTGTTCTTCTGTGGAGCTGCTGAGGAGCTGTCAAATCTTGTAGGTGATTCAGACAAATCGGTCCTCTGTTGGACTGAGGTTGGGCTCTTGTTTGCACTGAAACCAGGTGTAAAATTCCCAGTCTCTGTGTCTCATTTCGGCTTTTCTACTCCTCTGCAGCACTGATGCATAAATGAAAGGTCCTGCATGGAGAGCTTTTAGAACTGAGTCTGTATTTGGCCTGTATTTGTTTGTCCTGAGTTCAGCATTGTTTGAATGCAGAAAAATAAAAAGATGATGGAATTTATTCTGCACACTGGAAATCTCAGTCTTTTCACTCAAAGCTAGGACAAATATTCGGTGTATTTGCAAGTCTCGCACTAATTCATTTGGCTAAATGGACAGTAATGGATGAATATCAAAGATGGATGGTACTGATGCCCTTTAAAGCAGGGCCACCATTTACTTTAGTGGGATTTGCACTGATATCAATGCTTGGAATGTCAGGTTTTGTGTCTTTCAACATTTTGCTGATATATCAGTATAGTTAAAATTCTTCCCTAGTCCATTCCTAATGACTGCATCATTAGGGTGTTTAGGTTTTAGTAAGATATTGATGGTGTGATAAGAAAAGGTAAGAGGCTAAACAAAATATCCTAATGCAAATCTTGCCTAACGCAAATTATAGGCAAAGGTGTCGTGTATAATGGCATCCTCCATGCTGCTTTGTTTCCTGTGGCCGCTCAGTTTACTAGTCCAAACTAAAATGTACTCTCTTTTGCCCAGTAGATCTAGACCAGTAGAGAGAAAAACAAATTGTTCCCCCTCACCTCCCTTCTCTCCTCTCTGCGTAGCTACGATCCCAGTTGTCTTGTCAAAGAGAAGTTTTTATGGGAAAAAGCTAACATATCTCCGCAATAACTTAAGAGCAAAGCTCATGCCTCAGGACTTGGTGTAGCACAAAAGGTCTTATTTTACCTCCAGGCCCTGTACAAACAGAAATGCCTTGAACAGTGAGCCAGCAAAACGTGAAATTAAACAGGGGCAAATGTACATTTATTTTATGTATAGTCACAGAAATCAGACACATCGTTTTTCTTTGGAAATGACTGTTTCAATAAGAGCAAAATTATAGCAATTAAAAACATAAGGAGGAAAAATAATAGTATTGATTTTGTTTTGTGTGGTTTTGTTATTTTTTGCTTAGTTTCGTGATACTTGAGTAGCAATGCATGTCTTGCTGCACGTCAATCTGTTAAACTGCAGAAGGGACTTAGGTTTAGGAAGGGTGAAGGTGAAGCGCTAAGGTAATGGTTAGTGACTTTTTTCATTGCACAAAACACTGCTAGTTTTTCTACAGTGAAATAATGCAAATGTAAAATAGAAAAGAATGGAAGAGCTTACTTGAAAATTCTAATACAGTGAACTTTCAAAACAAATTTATTTTTGGCTTTTTAATTATGTGGGAAGGTTCAGTATCACTTCTTTATGAATTCTGACTTTGAAAGCAAATGAGAAGTCAAATTTCTGCCTTTACTTGTAGCTCAGAAATGCCACATAAGGCCTGGTAGCTCACTAGCAAAAGTGATGGATTGCCTTAACTTTGAACTCTGAGGCACAAGAAGAAAGATCTGGGATCTGTTGCTTTTTGAATTCTACAGGGATGAACTGTGTGCTCTTTGCAGTGCTGCAAGCTGCTTTTCTCTCTCTCTCTCTATTCTTCCACCATCATTCTTGTGTCCAGGTATATCTAATTCTTTGTTTTCTCTTGGGTCTTGAATGGATGAATTAAGGTGACAACCTCCGTTTTTGCTGACAGAGGCCACTGTAATAGATGAGTATATGTTGTGGGTGCCAGGAGGAATGATTGTTTTGTGGACAGATATTGTTGTAGACAGAAGTATTGATTTGGTTTCATTGTAATAAGCATTGCCAGATGTTATCTCAGTGTGTACTGTTTGCATTAGTAAATAAATAAATCCTCCAGAGCACAATTATTCCCTATAAAGCTTTTTTCATAAGTTTACTATTGTCTCCTTTTATATGCCTAAAGTGAACTTCCTCTGCTGTCTGTACAGCTTGAGTAACTGACTGGGACATGTGAAACTAATTGTAAAATTCAGATCCTGGTCTAGGTTCATATACCATGTCAAGACCAAATCTGGCATGTATATGTGGTGGCATCTTCCCTTTGGGTATTCTTTCTTCATATGAGACTTTCTGCTGTAGGAAGTATCTGAACAGGGTTTTTTTTCACTATCCGTACTGGTGTTGCCTTGTCATGGCAACATCCCAGTAAACGTGTCCTCTGACTCTTGGTAAAGGCTTGTGGATCACTTGGTACACAAAATGATGATCAGATTCCGACATGTGTGTAGTCACTAAAGATGATGGTTAAATGCCTGTGTTTGCAAGCCCAACATGTCAGTTATCAAGTAAATTAAACCAGTTCCACATAAGGATCTGAGCTCCCACGGAGACCAAGATAAGTCTAGATCCACTGATCAAACCCAAAAGATCACATCACATCAATGTTAAAAGCACACCAGCGCACATCATCACAGGGCTCAGCATATCGGTGTGGGTCTGTGTATAGCTCCTGCGTCTCTGGCTAGTGCTTCCTCTTTCTTTGCAATAGGCAAGGCAGATTGAAGCATGCTTAAGTTGAGTTCTCTTCAATCCCTGGTGTTACCAGCCCTCCCAGAAACACTAAGTAAGTTCACAAGTGGTTTTTTGAAGTGCAGTCAGTGTCCATAAAAATTCCTGTTAAACGAGAGCTGAAATGGTCTACTGGGCATTCTGAAAATGGTATGTTTCTGTTTTCAGTGAAGCCATACCTATTTCGCTGAAGTAGTGGTTCCATGCTCTGCTGGACTAAACCAGCAGAGACATGATTTTGAGCCATTGTGTGCTGAGCACTGGCTTCCACGAGATTGGTTCCCTTGGCAAGTTGGCTTATTCCGGACTCTCCCTAAAACATACTTAAAACAATTTCCAAGGTTTAGAAAGATGCAACGTTTATTTGAGGTCTCTGCCAGTGGTATCAGCATTATTAACCTTACAACTCCTAAATTAAATCATCGTTCTCTGTGTCAGATCCTAAGTTTAAATTCATATTAAAGATGGATTTTTTCACCCAAATTCTTAGTAGTTTTACTAGCTATTGTTTGTCTGTTTCTTCCAGTTTATCAGCTGAATTTAACTGTACTTATTCTATCTACTTAGCTACATTTAGAATTGTTTATACATTTTACTGGAACTTGCTGTGGTAGAAGCATTTACACGTATGTATTTACTTGTAAAGGCTGCCCTTTCTTAAAAACTTTCATTTTGGACAAAGATCATCAAACCCATAAGTGTTCATTTTTCGTTTGTTTGTGTCTTCCCTTTTGTTCTTCTTGGCAAATAGGGAAAAAAAGAAATCAATGGTGAACAAAGGAAGGGGTAAATGTCTGACCTTCTTGCCAACTTTTTCTTGTTATATACATGAATTCTTTCAGTGGCATGTCTGGAAACTTTGTAGAGAACTGCTTGCTTCCTGATTTTGATCCCTGTGTAAAAGTAGGAATGCTTGGCCATTTAAAATGCAACTCTGTTCCTCATCTGTTGGAATAGTCAAGTGCACGTCCAAGCAACAGACACTGAAGGAACAATTTCAGGTTGCATGCAAACGTGGCTCATTGGCTGTGCATTTTTTCCTGTTTCTAAGGAATAAAGATCACAAGTGTGAAATGAAACATAACAGAGAGGCACCGGAGTGCAAATCCAAAGGTGGAATTTGCATTGGCTGCACTTCAGCACAGATGGTGGAAAAACTTAAATCTACTCTTGGGTCCTGAGACCTTTACCCCCCTCAGGTTAGCAAATGTATCTAAGGGAGGAAGGTGGAATAGGTAATTCCCAAGTGATTTTAATGATTCATGCTTCCTAAAAGAAGCAGCCATGGGAAATAGGCCTCGGCATCGCTGTTTTGTTGTATGCCATAGGATGTTTGTTTAGTGAAATAGCTTTGCTAGTAGCTTTGTTAATCAGTTGTGTCCCAAATAAAGTAAGTGCAACACAGCCTTCCTCAGGTTTGGTCTTCTGCAAAGTTCAATGAGCCATTTGTTCCTCTTACCTAGGCAGCAAAAATGGACCAAAGAATGACCAAAGCCTGCAGTTGCTCCGTGTCCCTTTTGATTTTAAGGGATAAGGAGCGCATGGTCTTGCTGCTTTTTCCTTGGGAGCAATGATGGAAAACCTTTGCTTTATTCTTCTCTCCTCCTGCCCTCCCTGTCTCTCAGCTCTGAAATGAAACAAGAGCACACCGTAAGACACCTTCTGGTTTTGGGGATGGTTAGGACTGCTGAAGTCTTGGAGAACTAGGTCATGTTTTGGGTAAATACTGCAGTCCCTAGCTAATGTGACTACAGCTAGGTTGCTTTGTTTTGTGTTTGGTGGGTAGATCTATACATGTTTCCCTGTGCTCCACATATGTGTGAACCAACCCTGGGTTTAATGATTGATTCCCAGGATAAGGTGGGAAGTCTGTGTCCAGGACCAGTTTGGTTTTTGGCATCTCCTCTATTACTGTGTGCAGTGATGCCAGTTAATGCTCATTGAGGCAGTGGATTTGCGATTCTGGTTCTTGGCCTGAAGTGGATTGAGATTCATAAAAAATAATCTCAAATCACAAAGCCACCATGGGAGGCTTATAGCTTCTGTGACTATCTCACTTGGGCTAGATCTGAATCAGCAATCAGGAGGTGAATGGTTTTGTTCTTATCCCACTGCCAATTTCCTGAGCTAACATAACCCGAGTGTGTGTTGCAAAACTTTATTTTCCAATTGAATGCATCCATCCTTTAAAAGCAGGTTAAAAAATAAGAGACAAAATGTAAAGGAGATTTAACATCCAAAAAAATAAGGAACAGTGCTCAGGACTTTAAAATATATGTAAACACCAGCTCCTGCCAAGTTAGTCATTACTAAGAGTTGTTAACACGGGGGATTGATTGAGAGAATGATTGTTGCTGTAGAATGATGATTTAATAAGAGAAAATCTGATAGATTTGACATGCTACATAAAATGTGCAGAACGATTTTTCTTCGGTAAATTGCAACTTTTGGTTGAACCCCTTGCAATTGTGTTTGTTCTGTGCCTTGCCACATTCCCCTTACTCCCTGTTATTCTTCATTGCTAGAAATCATTAGTATTCGCCATTGTTACACGTGACACCCACAAAAACATCCTCGCATCCCATTTTCCTTCTCCTTTTGCCTTCTCTCACCCCTTCGCCTGGTCTGTTCTGCACTCACCTAGCACCTATGGTGTTAGTAGAGCATTCCATAATGCCCTGCTCCTTGTCTTGGAAAGATGGCTACCAAGAGCTTGGTTTTATTTGCTCTTTGCTAGCACTTTCTACATATGCAACCACTCCTCACTGTTCTGTCTGATTATTATTTATCAGTTGCTTAGTTCTAACAACATGCTTGGTGCTTTTGAAGCCAGAAAATGAAGGCAGTCTCAGCGCAAGGAAGTTTTTGTACAGGACAAATAGATGAAACAGCCCTTCTATTGTTCCCATCTTCACTGATGAGCTGTACACTGTCCTTGCATTTCTCAGCGATTATTTATGAGGTTGCTTTGGGGTTTTTGTTGCCTAAATCTGAAATACCCAGTGCCTCTGTGAAGATCCTATTGCAAGTGTTGTCAGTGCATTTGGTCTTTTGTAAAGCCTAGCGGTTCATGCAAAGGCCATGCCCAGGTAATGGTAATCACCATGACCTGAGCTGTGGCTGGGCCCTTTTACTGCACGTAGGGTATGCTGGTGTCAGCGGCTGTGCTACAAACAGACTGCTTGCTTTGGAAAAATGTGGGGCTAGCCTTGGTACTTGTGCTCTATGAATAATAATAATAATAAAAACCAATCCTAGAGTCTGATTACAACAAATAAATTCCATAACACCCTCTGCACTATATCTGTTTCTGTGCCAAAGAGCATAACATTAAATGACTGAGAGCAACAGCAATTCAAAACAACAGCACACAATAGTGTAATTGGACCCTAAGCACATAAAAATAATGGTTTAAAAGAAAGAAAAATAAGGCAAAAATGGGACCATGGACTGGCATCAGGGACGGTGTCATGAAACTGTGGTAAGATGCATGAGCCTAGTAGAAAGAAAAAGAGAAGGGGATGGGGGGGGTGAGTTACTTATGAATCAGTACAACTGTGCTTTGTTCTGCATGAGTGTTTTAATAGAGCAAGTGTAATATAAGGATCAGGTGGGCTCGTGGGAATGGAACAAAAGGTTTTGTAAAATTAAAGCAAAATAATTATAGCTCTAGGTGTAGAGTGAGCACACTCCAGCAGTTGATAGCAGGAACCTGCTCAGAATGGAGAAGGGAGGAGGGAGAAAAATGCAGTTAGAAAGGGTTTTTGGTATGGTGTTTTTCATGCATATGTGCATGCACATGCACATACATACACGTGCATATATAATACAGACAGATTTGTATGTGTACGTTAACAAAGACTTTGATTCAGTGACAGTTGTACACAACTTTAGAAGTGAGTAATATACCCACACACGAAAATGCATTAAAATGAAGATTTAAGGAATAGCCTCAAATGAATTGATTAAGAACAATAACAACAAAATTCATGGCAGAACATTATCTTTCTAATAGAATAAAGGACTAAAGTCTAAAAGAGAGACCAGTGGGATTCGAACATGTTCTTGCTGTAAAAGCCCAATGAGGAATATTTATAGAGTGCCCAATACACTAATAAACCAAACTCGAAGTTGCAAAAGTAAATGTGATCTTCTGGGGGTCACAAGAAAGCTGTCAGCAGTGTGCTGCATTACAAAGTCTCCTGCCTTTGGGCAAAGCATTCTGCTGTGCTCCCTTGCAGGAAAAAAAGCTGTTTGCTACCTGAGTTTAAGTGTAGTTTTACCAGCACGATGAGAGCTTGGTTGATCACAAGGTGGCCTCCCTGTATCTAGTTGTGTGCTTTTTCTTTCCTGTACCATATGTGTATATATGTACCAAAATGCATGAGAATGCTTTGTAACAGGAAAAACCTAAGGAAAAACCTCAAAACAGACTCACATTTTCTCTTCAACACATATTTTCTCTCTAAGTTGCTGATTGTTCTCAAAGATGTAATGAAAGAGGAGATGCCTGGGATCCAGAAATGGAGAAAGACTGTATTCAGGTGTGCATTCTTCTCTTTCTAGGTATGTCGTGTTAGGTTCAAAAGGTTCAGAACTGCTCCTGTTTTGGGCAGTGACTTCCAAACAAATAAGTTATTTTTATTTGTGGATATATTGAAAGAGCTAGGGAATTTTAATGCTGGCCCCATTAACTCCCCATGGCACATGTGAGTTAGGATGGGTTTCCTTCTACCTATGTGCTGGTGTGTGGCATGTTGTAAGAAATATTAGTAACTACCTGTGATAAAATGGGCCTAAAGTGGGGAAACTGGTTTTGTTACAGTACTCAAATGACTTCCCTCCCGTGGTGGATGGTCCTGATGGGCAGGATGATGGCCACCTCATTGCAGTGTATGGTGCAGGCAGTCTGTGGAAAGGAGGTTCAGTGGCACCCACAAACCACAGTCGCAGGCACAGCTACTACAGATGGCTGGCATGCGAGATAAGGCTTTGGCAAGGGAGGGGGGCGATTAGCCTCCCTCCCAACACATTTCCCCTTATTCTGTAGTCAGATTTCCCTTATTCAGAGTTTGTTCGGGATAATTGTTCACAGACAATATATTTTTGTGCTCACGGTGCAATCAGGCTGTTCTCACTTGAAGCTAGAGCACATCTCTTAGGTAGTGCTTTCTGCCAGAATGTGGAGGCTGAGATCAGAGTGAAGCTTTATGAGCTCCATTTGGTGCTTTTTACTTCTGTCTTGTTTCTCTCTCTGCAGGGGATGTGAAACTAGATTTGTCCTGTTTCCACAGCAGGGTTTTAGTTTATTTTGTTTTTCCAAAGCATTTCATTCGGTGGCGCAAATCCAGAGGAGAGTGTGTTGCAGAGATGGATTTGAATGTCAGACAGAGTTGTGTTTAATAAACTCTTTGTTGTAAATTTTAGAAACTGGAGAACAGGAGGCCCCTGTTTAATACAAACATTCTGTGGTTAAATTATCGCTTTAAGTATTTACCCTGTAACATACAGAGCAATGAGACAAGGTAACTTTGCTTTAGCTGCTTATGGGATCTGAAGCTCAAGACTGAAATTCTTTCATTCTGGATACTCCTCTCAAATGCCACCTTCTATCTGCCTTTGTCTTTTGCCTTAGAGAGAGCTGCCTAATAGAACTGAGTGAAAGTATAGGACTACTTAAAAAAAACCCAAACAAAACCAAATAACCCTACCAAAACCCCCCAGACCCCAAGATACCAACAAAAAAGTTTTACAGGCTTTTAGGAAAAAGAGAAGATGGTTAATAATATGATGTAGTATTTGAAGATTATAGCCCAACATGCAAATAATTGAACAGCTAGCTCCTCTTATGTATGCTACTACTGGTTATCCCTGTGCTCCTTTTGAAAACACCTTTCTGTGTGTATTATAGCATGAGCTAGGTATCTGTGTTGATCTCGTTTAGAAGTGATTTGTCAACATAAAGTCAGTAATAGATCAAGCATTCATTGGGGTAAGCACTGAACACTGCAGAGGGAGAGGTCAAGAAGAGCTGCTCGCATCACAGGTCTTCAGATGTGCCTCGTGAGCACTGCATTTTGCTGTTTAGGAACAGAGATGCTGTAAAGCTTCAGTCGAGCTCTCATTCACAGCAAGACACAATATGCCAGTATCTGTCACATTCCAAGTTCTTGCAACACTATTGAAGTCAGAGAATTCAAGTCCCAGATTCTTGGCTTCTTTTGAGATCGACTCATTTTCTTCCTTGCCATTCTAGTAAATCCGACATACATACATGCACATGCATACTCACAGAGACATGCTGACAGTTTTCCAAAGCATGAAATTCAAAAAATAAATTAAAAACAAACAAACAGAAAAAGAAACAAAAGCATGGTTGTTTTTTTTTCCCCTTGTCCTTTCATTTTTTGACAAAAAGGAATTTCTTAAGTACTTTATATTCCACCTTTATTTTCTTCTATTCGCTGGAGCAAAGTCTAAAGGATTAAGGCAAGAACAGCACTGTATTATTTCTATATATAATTATGTATATGTATTATATATTAAAAAACCAAACCCTGCTCTAAATTGTAATGAAAAAAAGAGGATAGTATATCTTTTGCTTATAAAGAACTGATGCAACACTGCTTGCATCTATTTTGGAACTCAATAAGCAGTGACATACAGGCATCAGTAAAGACTGCTGGCCCTCCCTTTGCTCTTTTGTCTGCTTCTCCTTTCCCTAGTCTGTAGGAGAATGAATCTTGTCTGGCTAGAGAATTTGCACCCTGATTTTCTCCTAAGGCGGATGAAGTTTTTGAGATAACAGTAGGGACAATTTCTGGTCTTATTGAAGTTGTTGGCAGTTCTCCAGATGATTTGTTATGAGATTTGGCCTTGAGAAAAAGGATCAGTCACACTCATCTCCTTTTATTCTGAACTAGAATGACCCATATCACTACCCAGTGATGGCTGCCTAGGATACTAGCAGTGAATTTTTGGAAAATGATCAAAAGTTCAAATATATGCAAGAATGCATGAAACCCACTGGCTAAGACACCAGAGAGAATGCTGTTGGCCACAGGAAAATAAGTGATTAAATAGAACCAAATAAAACTGGGACTTTCTTATCATCTCTATCCATTTTGTTATTTTTCTGTATACTTTCATGTTAGGATGAGGCCTGGAACAGTTCTCTCAGGATTATGTATTATGTCTTTCTGCGTTCTCTAAAATCTTTTTTATTGCAGACCACTATAAATGGTGCAAAACAAAGTCTCTTTTCCAAGTTCCCTACAGTGAACAATTTAGGAGCACTTAGTTTTAGCTTGTATTGGGACTTAATGTCCTCAGAGAACAGATTCTGCCCCTTTGATCTCTAGATATAAAAATCACTGTTTCCCATGTTTCCCATGTTTTCCTCAGATCACTGGGGCCTCAGAAAAGAGCCACAGAGACACTGAATGGAGACCTTGCAACTGCAGTCCATTCCCAGCATTGCTGCTGACTTCTCATATAATTGGAAAAAACCTATACAGTGATCTTCAGTAATCCCTGCTTCTGAAATGAATTTGGGAGTACTTACCTGATTTAGCAACATGCATTAAGGAAGGCAGAAAATGATATTGAAGAAACAGTTATACTCTCTAACCTTAACATAACTTCTTTCATGTTTTTATGAGTGCAGATAGTACATCACAGGCATGTGATTTTATATGCTGACATGCTGTGCCCCTTCCTATGGAAAAGGAGTTGATCAAAACCAATACTCAAATCCAACAGTTTTCCCTGTCTTTTGGAGGGAAGTAAGAGGTAGCAGGTCAAAAAGAATATAAGATTTCATTACAACACAGTTGTATCTGCAGCTAATTTCACTCACATGTTGCTATCTGGAGTTTTCATTTTTTTTATATATATAGTTTCCTCTGGTTAAATGTTAAGAGTAAATAAGCTGAGGAAAGTTTTAAATCTTTTTCTTTTCTTCTTAAATTCCTAACCTGTTAAACAAACTGCTTGTATCCATCTTTGCAGAGATAATTTAAAACCACTGTGCTGAAAGTATAGTGCAAAAACACAAGTTCTCGCTTCAGAGACAAAAACACTTAAATGACCTTCAAACCCTGTGTGTTAAACTTGCAAGTAAAAATCCCATTTTTCATTGTTCTTGTTACTTCAGGGCTAAGGTTTCCTGTGAAGATCAAACAAGAGGGTTTTTTTTCTGTCTTGCACATCTTCACTTATGCCCAGATTATACCCTCTGTGAAAATACTAAACCATAGACATTGTGGCCTTGAAGCTGGAGGGAGGATTGCTTCGTGTTTTTCAGGCTCTGATCAGCAGACCAAGAGAGATCTGGCTTCTCCTCTCAGGCTTGGTAACCTTGGGAAAGTCACTAATATATTTGTGCATACATTCCCCAGCTATTAAAGGGAGGGAATGCTCTTTCCCTGCTCCAGAGGTCCTTTGAAGATAAACTTGTAGTGAGCCCCAGAAAAAGCATGTGTGGGTTGAGTTCCCAGCCTGCACCATGATCACATCATCTCATGTTTTCCTCCTGGAGATCCACCAGGAATTCATCCACACTTCAGGGGAATCTCAGAGGGTCTCTCTGTTCCACTCGGAGCACACAGCAGCTTTTTCGAGATACCTTCATGGCATCCTCGCTGCTGAGCAAGGCTGTTCTTGCAGAGAGGGCTTCTGTGTGCTCTTCTCACTGTTGCTGGATGCAGTGAGTGAACTTCCCCAGCCTGGCTCATTGTTATTGGAGTTCTCAATCCCTTTTACAGGGTGAAAGTGGTTGGTTTAGAGCTGCAGTGTAATGATTCTTCTGTGATTTAATATTTGCAAATGCTGGTGTTCCTGATACTTATCTTTTTTAACATTTTGCCTTATTCACATGGGCTGATCATGTGCAAACAGGAACACAAAAGTATCCAGTTCATTCTGCTGCAGTCCAGAGCGATTTTATCCACCATTCACTGGGGAAAGCAATTCTGAATTAAATGGCACTAAGCTGTGCATTATTAGTCTGATAGGATAAAGTGGGGTTTTAAATCTCAGCTGGAAATAAGTGCTCTGCATGAACTCTAAGATGTATAAAACAAAAAAAAACCCCAACAACACTAAAACCTTGAGAACTATCTGAGGCTGGAACTGTACATCAGTGATGTCTGCTTAGCACCTGGACTGTTGTTAAATCTCTTCTGCATGATTCTTCCACCAAAATATGTGGCCAGCTCTTCTCCAGCAACTTTCAGCAGAGGTAGGCAGGAAACCCCATCAAAAGCCAGCCAAGAAAACACAACCCTCTTGTAACCACCACTGTTTGGAAATGAACAATTAATGATTGCAGCCTCTTCACGGATGCCCTAAATTCCTTTGTCACTTAGTAACAGCCTGTGCAAACTACGCCTCCACACCTGACTTAAGTTATATCATGTTGTCATGTTGGGGAATAATCTATTGTTGAATGTGTACAGAAAATAAGATTTATTTAGTGAAAAAAAAATAATCACTTTAATATAGCAAAATAAAAATAAGTTCACATGCCATACTCTGACTGAGAGACATGTCACTGCGTATCTCTGAGGCTTCCTAAGGCTTCTAATTGGAAACAGCAATAGTGTTTATCTCCTCCAAGAGCCCTATCCAGAAAAGTGCTTGGCTACAGTGGACCGTGGTGAGAGCTTTCCATAGCAGGCTGTTTTCTTACTAATCACCCAGTCAGTCTTTCTTAAGGCATCGCTGCGTTAGGAAAGGTTTAGGTTATGGTCACACCTTGTATAAATTTGTGTTGACAGCATTGATTTTAGTAGAAGTAGCTCAGGTTTGTATCAGTGTTACTGATGAGAAGCTGTCTGTTGATTTCAGTAGGAATAAAGACTAACATTAAGCAGCTGAATTTTAAGTGCTGGACCAGTTGCATCCTTTCTGTTACTTAGTTAATGTACTTAAACATGGGCTTAATTTGCTGGACTTCTCTATCTTTTCCTCAAAATTAACATTTTTCTTTAAGTTTAATGTTTGGAGTTCTACTATTTGTAGTCCTCATTTGTAAGTAGCTGAAGAGATGCTCAGCTGTAGCTAGTGTGTAGTGGTGATAGACGTTACATAGATAATGCTGAGAGTTAATTCAGTGGGGAGATGGGATGGAGATGTTAGTACCGGGAGCCCTTGTGACATGTTAAAGAAATCACTGAATTGTTTTGAGAGAGACTTTTATTGCTATAAGAACCATTACAGAATGCCTGTCCAGCTTCAGAAAATACAAATACCTTTGAAAGCAAAAGCAAATAGGTGCTGCAAGCAGGGAGAAAACAGTCGAGGTTAAAAAGTCAGTGACCACGAACCCCTTTTCCTGTAGATTGGATTTGGGAGGGTTTCTACCAAACCGTGCGTGTTAAGACACAGGGCCGCGTTCATCGCTGCTGCTAAAACACGGTGCCACGTGAGCTCTCACTCCTCGGGCCGCACAGGGGGAAGGACTGCTGCACTCAACTGGCGTCCCTCAGGGGACGAATGTGAAGGAAGGAAGCGGATCACAGTGTATGAAGTCTGAGAAGTGACAGCGTTTTGCACTGGAGGCAGCTGCACGGGGTTACCTGAGGACAGTGTCTGGCTCTACTAGCTGATTGCTTAGAGCACTTAAAAAACCCCAGTTAATGGAGGCACCTCCTAAGCAAACCAGATATCCCTTTTACCATGCAGTCCCTGTTGAAAAGAGTATAATTTTGCATTAACTACAGTGGATAAGTAAGAATTTGTTCTGACTTTATCCAGTAAATTCCCATTTAACCCAGTTGTCCCTATTAAGTGTGTCAGCTCTTCTTTCAAAAGCTCTGCTGTGCAGAGACAAATTAGTGCATTAATGTGAAAGTACATAATTTAAGATAACAAAAAGTAGGAAGCCCTTATCAATTTTTTCAGAAAGAATTATTTATTACAGAATATTACAACAAACTCTGCTTGCTTACAGTTGTTTATAAAAATTAAGGGTTTTTTTTTTTTGTTCCTACTGTTTATTTTTCACTTCTAAGCCTTAACCACAGAATTATATTTGTCACTTCCATTTTCTTTAATGTGCTTTAATTTTGTTTAAAGTTGACTTAAAGTTTCGTTTTGAGATTCACATCTAAATATTGAAAATGTGACCTGAAAATACCCCCTAAGACTGATCTGCTCTTCTCTGCCCTCTTAAATTGCATGTAACATAAACTAGACAATAGTCAGCTCTAATTCCTGCCGAAGGGAAAACAGTTTATCTTATGTACAGTTAGTACATAACTGTTTAACCACAGTTCAGTATTTTTCTAAAGACTTTCCATCAAAAATGGCTATTGGAGAGCAGATCCATCACTGTCTTCTTGAAACCCGTGGTAATTCCGTTGTTTATATCAAGGGATAGAGGACATGCCCTACCCAGGCACCTGTTTAGAAGGCACTTGTATAGTTAGGTGCACTAGCCGTCAGGTGTATGTTTTGTGCCCTGGTTTTAGAGCCTTCTAATAATAATTTCTAAGGTGAACTAACAGTCAATTTGAGCATGTGGTACTATAAGATAGATGTGTACAAAAATCCCAAAGATGATTGTGTTAAGCATGTTTTAAACTTGTCTGCTTTTTAGCAGCTGATAGATAGGAGATATATATATATAAAATACATTTTATTTGGGATGTTTGGTGCTCTGATGTACTTTAAAATGTGTATTTGCAGGTGACGACTTATATTTTAGCACCCTGTGGTTTAAATGTGTGGAGATTCCATGGTTTTCTACAATATCACTGCCTCACCTGAAATGCACACAGTCCTTCTAAATGCAATGTAGGTGTCCATGATGCGATGCTGATTTTCAGCTTTTGGCCCACAAGTTGTTTTCACTTCTCTAAGAAGTAGCCAGACCCAACCTGATTCTGACAGATGATGCATTTCTACCCTAAAATAGATTAAAATGGATTCTTTATCATACCACTGAATCCCAGGTGGGTCATATTTTTTTATATATATACTACTCCCTATAATGGTGTTCGTGTTTTGTATTTCAGAACCTAGATTTTCATTTAGCAATTAATGTGAGTGATTCAAGTCACTCCTTCTGTATTTTATTAATTTTTGCCAAATATAGTATTTCTCTGCCTACTGTTGATTGAGCAGAATGGAACTTGCCTACACAAAATTTCTTAGGAAATACAATTTGCACATCCAGATTTCCAACTACACCCACTCTCCCCATTATTGCAAGGTGTTAATCTAGTTGTATGATGCTGCCTGCGCAGATGCATACATACATATATACCCTCTTTAAAAATAGGTTATGTGCCTAAATCCTTACAAGAGAGCTCGTATACTAAGTTTTTCTAGGTCTGTGTGCTCACTGAATATTTAGCCCTCGTGGTTACTGCAACAGAGTTTTTGTGAAGGCTTTTCCGTGTTTTTAGGAGGTGCTTTTAGTGAGTAGTTTAATCCTAAGTAACAACTGAGTTCTTTTGCAGCAAAAGCAGCTACTAATTTTAAAAGCAGTTTTAAATTTATGCATATCCATTTTAACAGTACTTTTGATTTGAGCAAAATCTACCCTGGAGAAAATGCTTTTAATCAGGTTAAAATGGAGGCAAGATAGGGGAAAAAACTGTTTGCTGTGGCGTGACTGCAGCAGTGCTAATGAGCTCTGCTCTAATACATGGAGGAACATATGGCCCCCATCTGAATACAAACTGGACACAAAGCAGTAATTCAGCTGAGATGTCCTGAATATTGTAAACTGGGTGAATGTGGTTGAAGGTGTTTATAAACGGTGGCTGAATCCCACACACTGACTCACTGCCTTCTAACGTCCGGGGCTCAAGGTGCTGTTTGTAAGAGTATAGAAAATGACCAGTAGAGGGAATTCTTAATTAATGCTAACAAAATAGCAAACTGAAGTGTTATGTTACGAAGAAAAGACTTCTTGTGCTCATGACGCAGCAAGAGACGGATTATGGAGAGGGCAAGTTAGGAGAAGAAAAATCACAGGACAAGCAAATTGAGTATTTACTGGCAAATAATTGCTCTCTTAAGCTGTGGCTCTCTTCCTAAATTCTTGGCATTCCTGAGCAGTAGAACCATTTCAAAAAATGCATCGTTACAGAGTAAATGTTAAATAAAACTCTCAAAAGCTGATGGTACAGCTTGAGCAGGTAAGAATGTGTGCATTACTGCATATATTTCTTCTGAAGCTTTAGATTATCCATCGTATACAGGACTGCTACTTTTCTGTTTCTGAGAGAACTGATGTTTTGGTTTCACAGCTGTATTTCGTCTAAAATATGCTTCTAGTTGGGCAAGTCAAGGTAGTCTTCTAGGCTGTAATGTGTGCTTTTCTATCAGCACTGATTTATCACTATACAAGAGAAAAAACCAAGCTTGTGGGAGAAAGTATACAGCCCAGTTTTATTTAGTTTAAATGGGTTCTGGCTTTTATAGAGGAGCCTCTAATTAAAAAGCTACACATCAGCTTAATGTGGAGCAGGAGCATATTACCCCTATGTGCTTGCATTGCTAGGCAGTCTAATATCACTGGAGGGGTACTTGTGAGATGCTGCAGGAAACGAACTTGTCCTAAGCAACTCTTGGGGACTGCCTGCATCCCTAAGGCTCCCCTAGGTATGGCATTTGCCCCAGGGAAATGAGGTATCTGGGAACCCACTCTGTTTACTACTATGTACTGTTTGCCCACATATCTTCTATTCGTTTCCTTTTTGAATTTGACCGCTTTCAGACAAGTTTGATAAGTGAAAGTCTCCAACATATTTAAGCTTCCACATGGTTTTTGGAATCAGGCAGCTGTTTAAAGAGGAAAAGCTCTTTTAATGACCCTGCTGAAGGAGGGCCTGCCTTATAATTATATCCAAAATCACACATCAGGGACCAGACGTGGACAGAAATCCATAAGAAAGGAGACTGCTTTGGATCCCTGTGAGCTGTCTCAAATTCACAGAGAATTTGATTTTCATTTGTTCCATGCATAAACTTTTTTTTCTAATAGTACAGAAGGTTGTTAGGATGTGGAGATGTATAGGTGGAAAAGTCTGTTAGAAAAAGTCTGTTAGGATGTGGAGATGTATGGGTGGTTAAGAATACTCTGCCATAAAAGATAACTCTTATTCATATCTTAACCATCAAATAACAAACCAGTTAACATTTTTTTAACAAACCTACAGAATGTTGTTCTTCGTTTGTACCCCCCATTTCATCATGTGCATTGAAAGAAATGGCTGAAGCAACCTCACTTCTCACAGGTCAATGGAAATAACACATACCCCTGAAGAGTAGAAATGTTCATTTGATTTTGAAGGGATTTTATTCTGATTGTACAGACCATGGTCAGGTGTGGTATCCAAGCTGAACGCTTGATTGGTGGGCTTGTGTATATGGCTGACACCCCTCTAGAAAGCCACAGAGTAAGCATCACAGAACCCAATATGAGGTCCTACAGGTTAGTAGTGGTGATTTAACCTTTCCCATAGGGGTAGTTTCTCCTTAATAGGTAACAAACAGTAGTTGCTTTATGTCTTTAAACATGGGCAGTTTTCAGTCATTGTACTTCATTGTACCATAATTGTGGATATTCTGTTTATTCAGCACTGTGCTAATTATGTCTATTAGACTATATTTATCATTATTATAACAGGTTTTATTGTTGTTATTATGGCAATAATTAGTCTTTTTTTTAATCTCATAAAATCTTGGCCTATCTGATGTCCTAGGTACAGAGTACTGCAAGTTAATTACATAGTATGTGGATGAAAAATAATAATGTTTCTATTGGTTTTAATGTTCTGCCTTTTAGTTTTAATGACTGTCCCCTCTTTTCTTGGGAGGTCAGTCTTACTTTATTTTCTCTGTGCAGTTACATTTATATCACTTCCACTCTGTTGAGTCTTTTTCATTTTCTCTGTCAGTTTGAAGCTTTCTAAACTTTTCACGTATGGAAAGCTCTTGAGGGCTTTAATGAGTCTTTTTACACTGTGAACCCTTTTTGTTTCTTCTCAGTCCTGTTTGAGACAGGGTGATCAGGGTTGACTGCAAAATCCAAACTGATGGCGTAACAGCAACTTATGTAACTGCATTATAGTATTATCAAAAGAATTTCTTTTGGCCCCCTGTCTGTGTGAGGCACTGAACAACCCCACCAAATCCCTTGGTTTCCTTTTCCTGCGTTTGCTTCTATGAACTTACCATCCTTTGAGAGATAGAACCTTTATTTCTGGTAATGGGAAAGGCTAACTCAAGAATCCTGTGGAAAGGGTTTTTGAAAGTCAAAAGAGATCTGTGGAGAAGGATCCTTGTACCTTGTGTGCAGCAAACTGGAAGGATTCCATAAGATGGGGATGGCTGACATGGAAGGGAAGTACAGCTTGTTCTGTGTCTTCTAGACCATCTGCAAGTGACTTGCAAGAGATGAGAGGATGCCAAACAAAAGTACAATTGTGATATAATGGAAGTATGAATTAGTCACTGGTCTACTCTTAGCTGGAAAAAACAGGCAAAGCTCGGGACTGTTCCTCGGGTGTCAGTATGATACTTCATTCTTTTGAAAGATGCATGTTCCAGGCACTCATTCAAGACCAGAAGTCACATTAAAATGTCTAGGAAAAGATTTTTTCAGTTTAGATTGTAAAATTTTATCTTTTTAGTTCTGCAGATATATAGAGTCATGTTATAGAAACATGTAATACAAAGTCCCCAGGTCCAAGTAGAGCATACTGAGCTGACTTTTGCTGGAAGCATGTGAGTTTTATCCCCATTCCTTTCCTATTGCTTCACTCCCCTTCTCCATTCTTTTGCCTCTTCTTCTTTCCCCTCCCTGCTTTCCACCAGGAATTTTCTTCCTTTCATCCTTAGTAAAAATTCTGCCTGGCCAGGTATATTTTTCTAATGTAAATGACCACTTTCAGCATTAAGGTGATAAAACATACTTTATGCCTTCTTGGTTGCCCAGGAGATAACAAATAGATTTTCAAAAGCAGATGGTTGACTAGAGAGCCCTGAGGTATCACGGAGTTAGCAGGTGCAGCTCCCTATTCAGATTCTGCAATGCAAAGAAATCCCGTTTCCTGGACAAACCAGGAAAAAAAAAAAAAGGGAGAAACAGTAAAAAGATGGACTTCAGGAGTCCAAATACATGTATTTTGAAATTGTATTTCTGGTAGGTGATGCAGAGACAACGTCTATATGCTGAAATTATAGCCGTCTATCACTAAGAACAAGGCAAGCTTCATAGCTAAAGCAGGGTGCTGGAAGGTAAAGACCTGCACTGAATTCTGTTAATGGCCATTGACTAGCTGAGTCATTTGCAAATCTCTTTTTTATCTGTTTCCCACACAAAAGCAGGACAGTAGCAAAGGAATAACTAATGTAGCCTTCTACAGATCCTTGTGCGTTGTCAACCCTGCATAGAAAAAGCTAAGGAGGGAATTACTGCTGAAATGCTAGATACTGAGGCAACTCAAAACATGTTTCTGAAAAGAGTAAATTGTTGAATACCTCAAGCAAAACAATACTTGTAAGATCATTAGCAAAGAAAGAAAAATCGTACCATTACCGTTACCTCTTTCTAGTCACGTCTGTCATGTCTTACAGGTTTAATATGGGGTAGTGAAAATCTAGCCAGCCTTCCAGTGGTTAAGGAGCTACGTCTGCACTTCTTCAGTTCTTCATGTTTTGATAGAGCTTGGCTTCTGTGAGCTATTGATAACTTCAAATGCAATTTATTCAGGGTTTTGTTCACACTATCATAAATCCCAATTCAGAATGAAAATGGTTGGAGAATATAAATGCTTCATTATTAATAGAGTCATTAGGCCCTAATTTTGTGATCTTAAGCTTGAGCCATCCAACTGAAATCCCTTGCATGTGCTTACTGAATCAGGGCTGGGAGCTTCATTGTCATAGGTGCTCTTAAGTATATTTGGTCTTGGGGTATCAGAGGACCATGAAGTGGTGCAACCATCTCTAGAGATTGGAAGAGTTATTCTTACAGAAGCAAGTAATTTATACATGGTAACAAAACAACTTGCATTGCTGGAGGTAGAAAAAGCAGAGGACCTAACTTCTAGCCTTCCAATGTGAGTATGGAAAATAGGGTCTTCTATTTTAGGGCAAAATAATCGTAAAGGAAACCAGAAGGATAACTAACGAGAGTTATAGCTAGTAGTGAGAAATTAGGAAAGGGCAAATAACTTACTGCCCAAGGATTAAATATTAGAGTCTTGACATTCTAGATTGCAGGGGAAGTGTTTCAGTGTGTTTAGTCCTTTAGAAAATAAATTCATAATAATCCCATTTTAAAATCAATGAGTACAGGAATAAGAGGGTATTATAAATCAATAATCTTTTGCAAGTTTTTCTAGGAGTCATGGAATTTGGTACATCGTACTCTCCATTTTTCTGTAAAAACATTTTTCCATTAGTCATCAGGTTGGAACAGAGTTTATAAAAGTTGGAAAACAAGTCATAAGAGCTACAAAACATTTTGAAAAGTTAAAATGAAAAAATTGGAAAATGGATGGAAAATTGTCTGAGCAGTTGGGAGAAAAGAAAGTAACGGGGAGATTTTCTTCTGTTTTTGTTCAAATGATGGGGTCTTGATGGAGAGTTAAGCAGGGAGAGTAGCCAACTGTGAGTATATGATACTCTTAGAGGAAAGACTGCTGTCCTCTTCCTGTTTTCAGACAAACCACTGTAGTGGTCCTGGTCCTTTGGTTGCACACAATTATCAACTGAGCTGAAGGAGATCTCCCTATAGCTGTGAGTAGTAATGAGGCTTTGGCATTTCTTTGCACGTTACTACTAAAATGTGACCTCTCTCACTAGAAGGCTCACCTTCTAATTATAAAGATGTTACTTCTTTTCCACATAGCCAAAGAATCACTGGGGTTACTATACAATCCCTTCACTGTGAAGTGGCAGAAAATTCAAACCAACAGTAGTTTGAGAGCTTCTTCAACCTTGGGAGTGAAAGGTGGTCAGGGATGGAGGTTTCAGTGCGCCAGGGCAGGAGTTTTGAAGGGCAGCGAAATAATTTGATACGCTTCAGGTTGTACTCAGAATATTGTATAAATGAGGCAGGAAATGCAGAGCAATGCCACAAACACATTCACATAGGGAGATGTCAGGGATAGAATGAGAGCTGCCATCCTAAACTGTGATGATATCTGAAATGTAAATAGATGTAAGGCAGTGATGGTGTCCTTTTATAAAGACGTATTCTTTCCATGATGACTTTTCACCTCACACCAGTTCACATTCTATATCTGTGGCACGGAATTGGTGTGACCTCAGGAAATTCCAGGACGAGTGGAAATCAGACAAAATAGATGTTTCTACATCTATTTTCTATTTGTTTCTATTATTTCTATCTGGTTTCTACATCTGTTTTCCTCTTGTTTCTGTAAGGCAAATTACCCAGTCCTCTTAGAAGTGAAGGATGTGGTGGTGTGAGTCAGTCCTTAGAAAATGATGCTCAAAGTGAGATGGATAGAAAGTACTTGAGCACAGGAGCTCTAAGTGCTGTGAGGAGGTGATACTGCTTGGCAGGTTTACCTGGGATTTATGTGCTAGCAGGAGGACAGGTTGAGGGGGGTAGAAAGGCTCTTTATGATCAAGCAGTGTAGCTCAAAGCACTGTTGGTTTTATGTGTGTGAATGATAGACAGTGGTGAAATGGAGTACAGCAGAATCCTAAACCAAGTGATTGTGATTGGGCAAATTATAGGGGGATTTATGCTCGCTGCAGCTATAGCTCAGATGATTTTGCTATGCTTTTTCTCACCCTTTTTCCAGTTTATTTTGTATTATGTATCAAGCCTATAATTGTGTTCTCTGTTGTTTCTCTCCTGACATGTTTAATCCCACAACACAGTCTAGTCTTGATGTTTTCCTTCTCCTTCAAAGAGTCCCAAGAGAGAGAAGCAAGGAAGGTAGATGTATTTGACTTTGGAAAATGAGTTGATGCCAGTTGCAAAGGAAATAAAATATATCACAGGGGTCTACTGGGGGCGGGGAGTGAAATTATTGCTTGTTTGTGACAAAAGATTGCCTTGAAAACTGCTTCGGCTTGATCAAGTCTGAAACCCATGTCTCACTGTTTCCATTACAAAGGCTTTTATGTTCCTGTGTCTTTTGGAAAAGGACTTCATCTGTTTTGAAATAAATCCAAGGCTCCCCAAATGTACTGTTTGCTTTCAGGCCCAGCACATAAGCACTGTGCCTCAGGGTCACATTGCAGAGGGGTTCAGAGAGCATATGTTATTTCAGTGTGAGCCAAGGAGTCCTGCATGTAACCAGCTCCATGGCAGCAGACGAGCCACAGTGTTAGGCTTGAAACAGTGTGCGTTATTTCTGCAAGGGGTTTGATTGTGGGGACATTTGGGCAGCGTGGTTGTATTGTAATACATGGCCATGTAATACTCCTCCCCAGCCCTGGGCAATGGGTGCAGTGGGCTTAGTGCACCAGAAGACATCTTGTCAAGCTATGCCTGACACAAGGGGTCACAGAATGGGGGAGAAGCTGAAGCACTCCTATGTGCATGTGATGCTGTGCTGCAGTGGGTGACCATAGGGCTGGAGTCATGAGGGAATCATTAATTCAAGTTCTTAGCAAGCAGTGGCTCAGTATCCTCCCCAAACTCCCTGTGACTTCCTATCCTGAAGACACAGCTTTCTGTCATGCTTTTTTCTTTCCCTACTCCTGAGATATCCCTAGTATCTTCTGAGCACCAATCCCCATTTTTCAGTTTGCAGCAGATAACTTTTCCAGTGCATACCTATGGAGCTCATTCCTAACCTATCAGTTTGATATTAATAGCTTAACCTAGTGTTAAAATACTTCTACAGTCCTGATATGTAGAAAGAAAGAAGGAAAACAAATGCACCCTCTGGAAAAGGAGAATACAGCCTTTAAATCGGTGACAGCCATCCCTGGTGGAATCCCTTGTGATATGTTTTGAAGTTCAAGGTCTTCTTTCTTGTTTTTCTTTCTTTAGCATGTTTCCCTATTTGCATCAGCTGCTGATGCTTTTACCTTAGATTTTTTTTTTCTTAGAAATCTTCCAGGTTTTTTGAAATTTCTGTTCAAATTCAGCTTTTAAAAGAAATTCTAAAAATTTATACAATAAAAAGAGCAACTCATATAAGATTAGCTCAGGTGAACTGCTGCTGGCTAGTGATTTCTTTGTACTCTAAGTGAGCTTTGTCCTTCCCACAGGCTAGCCATCGTGGCCTGCAGCAATTCTGCCTAACAGTCCCTGAATCCAGAAAAATACATGGAATTATAGAATGGTTTGTCTTGGAAGGGAATTTAGAGATCATCCAGTTCCAACCCCCTGCCATGGGCAGGGACAATGGGTAAACATGAGTAACAGTGACAGCGGTTTTCACACTGTTAAGTTGCTGATATGAGAAGATGGCTCATTTCTACAAGACCGCTCTCCTTGTCCCTTGTTAGCCTGAAGCTGTCCAGTTTAAAGCAAGCTTGGCACAAGGCTGGAGGCTGCAAAGAGACCGAGTTCCTACAGGTCTTATGAAAAACAGACATGAGACAGAGGCAGAAATTAATCCTGCCCTGCAAGGAGCCTGCAGTGTGTGCTCCAGAGACCCATGTCAGGGTTGTCCTGCCAGCAGTGCCAGTTATCTCTCAGAGGCTGGTGTGGTGGTTAATATCTGTGCTTCCTGCTCCTGAGCATTCGCTGGTGCCCGGGCACTTGTTGGAGGGAGCTGGAGGTTCTGTGAGTGCAGAAAGCAAAAGGGTATAGAAGAAGTGATAGAGTGGGAGAGGGCAGCCATAGCCAGGAGGGCTGGGGATGTGATAAGCAGGATAGAGGGAAATAGAACCCAATAGAGGGAAATAGAACCCAATAGAGGGAAAGAACCCAACTCCAAAGGAAGCCAAGCCTCTCTGAATCTGTTACTTGTGGGATGACTTGCTTAATTCAGATACCCTCTTGTCTGTGACCATATCCAGAGGTGTTCTAACAAAGCAGCATAGCTTTGGTATCAAAGACTAGAATCAGAGGGAGAAAGACACAAGTTCTGGTGTTTAGATAATACATGTGAGCTTCACAAACTGATTGTAATGTCTGCATCATGAATTCTTTATCTCTGAGAGAAGAATAAAAGTACATGTGTGCTTCAGAGGGGAGCTGAGATACTTCAGCCATTTGGAAATGATTTTTCTCCTTTAGGAGACAGATGCTTTACCTTTTCCATGAAAAGTTGTAAATGTTTCAGAAACAATTAATGAAGCTTCCTGACATCCTCTTGGGTGAGGAAATGTGATTGCTGTGGGAAAACTGAGGCAAAAATCTGTCATGTGAATATTTTATTTTAATAGTTAATGAACAGGGAAAAAGAAATTATTACTGTACAACACATGAGCAAGATTGTGGAAAACTTTGGCAGAGAAAGGTACTGAGATAAATTCTGTCTTGATTGGCATCTCTTGAAGGTCAAAGTGTCTACCCAGTGTATAAGGCAGCATTAAATTTGGCTCATGGTGTAAATATAATCAGAAGACTTAACCTCTCAGTATTTCAGAACGCACATACTGCATAAGGCGGGCTTGTAGATTAGAAGTAAAAACTTTGGAAAGTGTCTACATGAAGTGGTAAACTTCCTTTGGTTTCACGTCAGCAGCAGTACCATTGCTTTTTACATGAATACCTCAGATTTTTGGTAAACAGCACCTAATCCGCAGACAGATCGCCTCTTCAATTGATAGCAGAAGAACTTGGTCAAAACACACCACACCATCTTGGGGCACTGGTGTTGTGTACAATTAGGATTTCCTATCTAAGTATTTTGACACCAAGACACAGAGAAATGAAACAGGCCACACAGCGAGTAAAGTGGCAATTGAGGAAGAAGAAACCAGATGCCCTGACCTTTTCCTCACTGTTTAGATCAGAAGACGCTTAGTCCTTGGAAATACACACGTGTCCTTACAGATGAAGCTGACTTTTGTACTTGCAGACTGTGTTACCTCACATGATCCAGTCATTTTGCCTCTCTCATCCTGAGACCCAGGCAGTCAAATCAGTAATCCTAGGTAGTCTCACTTTTCCACTAGGGCAAGCCTCCCTTTATATCTCTAGTAGATTCCAGACTGAACACATACCAAGCAACATTTTGAACTGCATTCACATCATGTTACTGGCAGATTATAATTATGCAGGTATGTATGTACCAGTATGCATTGAATAGGTAACTGTAATATCTGTGGCAATCACTCTTCCCCTTTAGACTTCTGTACCTTTACAGCAGTTTGGTATGTAACTCCATCTGCTAGTCAGGCATATTATAAGAGAAAAAGAAAAACTTCAGCTGGTAGAAAATGAACAACTTACGGTGAGAAAAGGCAGAGCCACCCATAAGCATCAGATACATACTGACACTAAGGATTATTTTAGATTTCTGGGATTTTTTTTAGAGTAAGCTTCTGAAAAGTCAACCGTGACTTTATTTTATGTCCACTGAAGTCATTGTGGGGTTTACCAGACGCTTTAGGTGAAGTAAACGGGTACTGCATATTGTCAAAATCTCACTCCTAAATAAAACCAGGTTTGTATGGAAAAAAAAACCCCAACCAAACAACAAACCAAGCAACCAAACAAAAGAAACCCCAAAACCACCTGTGTTTTTTTTGTTCCTGAATCGTACAAGCAAAGACAATGAACAGAAATGGGCATTATTTCGTATCCAGAGATAGTTGGTGCTTTCCAGCACCACACTAGCCTTATTTCAGAACTGCTGAGTTTTTTAATTGTCTTGCAGCCAATTCATCTGTTCATCCAGAGGGTTTTCCTTTGACCTTCTTAAACCCATAAAGTTACTGAGTATTCTAGACAAGAATACTCTTCTCTTTCTGCTTGTTTATGCCATACCTAACTGGTAACACAAGTAGAAATAAAAAGCTAATTCTCTGAGGTGGTTCTGGGAGAGGTAAGTAGGTGAGGAATGCACTCTCGAACATTCTGAGGTCTGAAATAACAGACTAATTCCCCACCAGTATTCCAAGTTTTGGACTGCTCAGCTCCTCTCCCTGGACAAGGGCAATGCTCTTCAACTCCTGTGTTGTCTAGATGCCATGTGTGCCTGATCCCTGATTATGCAATGAGGTTAGTTATGATACCTTAGAATTATCCTAGTTTTATTGTATTCCTGTTGTTCAAAATATGCTAAATGGAAATATTTTCTTCTGGCACTCAAAATCTAAATGGTCCTTTATTTTGTAGACAAGGGGAAATTCACTTACTGGTGGTGTTCATGACAAAAACATATGAACTGTCCATTTCCATTATGGCCATACTGTAGTCTGGATTCTTTAATGACTGTATCAGAAGCAGGCTTAAGATGGTGCAGATCTGGCTACCAACTGGTCTTTACTCATAAGAAACACACATTTGCATTCTTTGTATCCCTGAATTGTAAATTGGGAGGGACAGTCCTCATTCTGAATGCCATGCTTATTCTCAGCATGATGTGTGTGGTAAAGAAGGCATTGAAAGAAAGCATTAGGGCTAGGATAACATCAAAGAAAATGCTGCAATTTTTATTCTCCCTTCCATGGTGGATTAATTATAAGAGAATGGAACACCAGCTAACTTGAAAATAAAAGCAAATGTGTATGTGTAGACCATGCAGTTTATTCTGAAAATCAAAGAAAATTCCTTCTTCTCCCAAACCATAGCTTTAACAACATAATGCTCTAATAACATAATCCTCTATCTTGCTTTCTTTCACATACCTTCTCAGATACACTGGCCAGCCCATATGGTTGCCCTGAGATTTTTGATGTCCTATATCATTTGGTTGGCTTTCAGAGCTATAACAGGTAATTCTGCTGGACCTAGTATCTGCTGATATCACATTGTGCTTGGCACAGGATGTAGGAGGATGTTACGTTATTGCACCAAGCCTCTCACCAGGCTTTGAAATAAAAAGTTCAGACATGTCCCTACTGACTGCTCAACACATGGTGGTGACTATAGGAAAATAAGAAGTAGGAGCTTTTCAAGCAGAAGGAGTCTTAGTAGACGAGCTCAGACTTTGCCCTCCTTTGAATTAGAAGTTGCATGGCACGATATCCTTGTTACCCAAAACCAAGTGTCTAATCCTTTTTTATTCCATAGCTTTGTGCTTTATTTTATTTTACAATGACTACGCCCTTTACGACAACATCCTGTCCAGCAGGCAAACATTGCTGTGGAATACAATCCTAAGCTCCACCAAACCATTCCCACAGTCCAGACAGGCTGCATTCTGCCTCGGGACACACCAAGGCTGTCACAACACTGACATTTATTCAGCTGGAACTATGAGATGCTTTGACTGTTTGACAAAAATAAGTCCAGAGAGTAACTAAATGAGTTCTCAAGTAGCAATCAAGGTAAAATACTTGTGCATGAAAGGGGTGTAAGAGTCAAATCTGGGGTGTGAGAGTCAAATCCCAAGTATGTAATGTGGAAGCCAATTGTAATCAACAGTACATATCATGTGTTCAATGAGGAAGCATGTAGTTGTTTTCCCAGCTTTACGAGGCATGGTTCCTCATAATGCATTTTCCTATGCCTTACGAGGCAAGATGGGCTGCTGGTTGAAGCAGGCATTGTGCTACTGCATTGCTCTCTAGTCTTGGGCAAGTTAATAATTCTGTTGGGGTTTTGTTAACCAAAGAAAATGGTACGGGTTTCTGCTATAAGCAGCTTGTGAGAATTGTTGATGTATTAGGGGACCAAGCGCGTTGATCTGGGTAATACATTTGTCTGAATAAACCTATGTTTTCAACTTTGATTTCAGTGCATGAACATGGGAACAGAGGAGAGACATCAGGCTGTACAAATCTACTAAATATGTCTTCTGTTATTTGTGACAAAGTTAGGGGTTTTTTTGGATCCTGCTGACTAGAACAAGACACATAGTTATTGCTGAGGATATCAGCTCTAGGAAAGAAACACTGTCTCAGCTTTATACCACATATCCCATTCTTTTGTCAGCTTACATTATAAATAAATAACAAAGCAATTTGACACATGCCCATTGATTAAAAATAAAAGTTGTCAGAGTGAGAGGAGAAAGACAAAAATATGAATTATTAATAACAATATTAAGCAATGCAAAAAAGATGCTTAACATGCAGGAAAGTCCCTGAAAAGTCACTTAGTGAAGGGGAAAGAAAGGACAGCCATGAAGACCTTCCCTCTGCTACTACTTTGTGGCCTTTTCTTTGCTACTTGGGCTTTGGAGGTCAGGGTGACCATGTGAAAGAGAAGGATGATTCTGTAGATTTATGTAATCTCGTTTACCTAATCTCTGGGTTTCTAACATGCGCTACCTACAAACATGGGGACACCATAAGAGTCAATTTAAAGGAATCACATTGCATTGCGATTGGGATTGGCCTTTCTATGTTTTTGAGCAATCTTTCTGGCAGCGGGGTTTGAACAACTGATTGACAATGCCAACACATCAATTGGAGAAGCTAAGCTAATTTATATGCTTTCTAAATTTTGTGTACCACACATACCTGTGATTCAGCATAAAGATATTAACACATGCAAAAATGCTAGTAGTAGTTTGTGTTCTGTATACTTTGTGATGCTCCAGTTGATAAAACATAAATGGTACCCTAGTAGCTGGCATAATTATGCATTTCTTTTCTCACCTTCTGTCACTTATTTTGGTTGCAACTATTTAAATGCTTTCATTTATCAGACCAGTTTGAATGGCTGTTGGGTATATTGACCATCCTGGCAATACTTAATTTTCCATCTGTGAAGATCGGATTTCATTTTTCACTGAAGAGGAAAGGAGAAATAAGAATACTTGCAAAGAGCAAGAGATACAACTGCACAACTTCCACAAAAGCTGTAGGAGCCCCCTTGGTGACAGTCTTGTTTGATGAAGAATGCTCTTCCTCTAAAGCCAGTACAGTGTGTGCTATCTCAACAGAAGAACTAACTGGAAAGTTTCCCTTGTAGGGTAGCACCAGAGGTCTGATTAAAGTGATGATGTCTCTAGTGGAGCATCTCATATTCAGCTTCTTCATGGCCAGTCTGAACACTGTATTACTTGTAGCTGGAGAGATGACATCATCTAAAAAAAGACTGCACGAGCAGTAAGGCTCCTACCCTATGCTTATGATGTTAATGTTGTGAATTAACAAACTGTTAATGAATTCACTACATGATCTCCCAATTACTGTGCTTTAGTTCTGGAAAGCTCTTTCTTTTGTGCATCTTTGGTTCAAGTAAGGGCTAAGCACTCATAGCTTTTGTGGATTTCATTAGGTGCCAGAAATGCTTAGAGCTTCTGAAAGCCGGAGTCAAAGGATCTTCTTGCTGGCATTTAGTTGCATGTGGTGCAGGTAACTCCATCCTCATTTGGACTCCCTTTGCATTTAGTTGGAGAATATTAGACACTTACAGGTGTGATTCAGCCTGTCACAAGGAAAGGCATCTGAAATAGACCCTCATATAAGGACTTACATCTGTTCATGGACTATAAAGGAAGTCTGGATGAAGACTGTAAGCAGTGTAAATTTACCTACGATTGTTCTATGCATGGGGTATCAAGGTGAATAACTGAAATTAGGGAGTTGTCTTTAAAATACTAGTCTTTGCTTTTCTGTTTCTCTTTGTAAAATGGGAGCAATATGAAGCTTTACAGGTTATAAGAAGATAGACTCCTCTTACTTGGTATATAGTTACAATGATGAGACTTCTTATTAGCTGCTAAATGGTTTGCATTTACATTTTATGAGCTCTTTTTAGTTTCATATGCACATATGAGTAAAGATTAGCAAGGAGTGGCTATGCCTGTTAGTCTCAGTATAGGTACCTTACACTACTGTTAAATTTGGCTGTATATGAAATTATTGGTCTCTCTTAAATATTAATTGATGTAGCCCGACTCCCCTTAGTAATTCTAATCTGCTGCATCTGATCCTCGGGGTTTTGGTGAACATTAATTTGTGCATTAAAAGGCTGAATTTGAAGTAGTTTCATTGATTTGAAATAGTTATACAAGCCAGTAGTTGCTTGACAGAGCCCAAGCACAGACCAAACTGAGTGACATGGCATGGCTTCTGGGGCAGAACTGAGATGATAGAGAGAGAAACAGCTGCCCCTTTCTCACATGTACCCAGAACTATAAGCTAAAGTCAGATAAAGACATGTAAAGAGATCTTAGCATATTATGCCACTTTCTGTTGGGATTTGAAGGCAATTATTCCTTAAATTGTTTTTGTCTATTGGCACCATATGTAGCTTTATTCTAAAATCTTGTACAGAGGTCTGCAAGGAAATCTTTAGACACTGAAATAAACTTGTCCTTTCAAAGGAGACTCTTAAGAAAGTGAGTAGGCTTTAAAAATCAGCAAAGAGGGTTAAAAGAGCCTTTGATAAGGATTTTTTAAAATCTGGGAGAAAGTGCTTTAATAATACCGTTATAGTACTTTTCATCAGTCTTACTGCACCCGTGTGCAGTATTTCAGCTCTGTAAACTGAAGCTTATTTATGTTAAATGATTTGCCCAATATCTTATCACGGGTAAGTGGCAGGCCAGAAATGGAACCCAGGAGTCCTAATTTGATTTCTTGTTGGATTCAGAGACAGTATACTGCCTCTGGAAGCAAAACACTCAAGAATTCAACAGTAGCACTCTGCTTGAGGAGTCTCCCATTTCAATAAACGTGTGGTTGTAATATGTCTGTGCTCCGCTGACCGAGGTCCCTTAGGTTGCTTTCAATCCAAGTCCATGTCTCCTTTGTGGGTGCGCATTGCACTACCAAATCTTTCAGTGCTCTAAGCCAGAAGTCTTGTTCTTAATGGACATGTTGGGGAAAATAGAACCATCAAAAAATACCACCACTGCCAGTGAAAAAAGTAAGGATGGGTGAAATAAAAAGAAATTATAGAGTCATAAGAATATAGGCTGCAGTTTGAATGCTTCTACCAGTGTTGGGCTTCCTTTTTTAGAGTAGTGAAGATAAGTCAGAAGATGATACTATTTATCTTAAACCCCTTAATAGTATGTACCATCTCTGTGAAATCTTGAATAAATACGGATAAATCTGTGTGTTTTTCAAATTCGTATTTTGAAATCTGACAGCACACTGGGTGAGCTTTATGGGGAAGTATTGCTGGCTGTTGAGAGAAGCCTCTTCACATCAGCTTGTCTTCTCAGTAGCTTTCGCAGTGTGTGAAGAAAGAAGATGAGAACAAGAGCAAATAATACTGTCCTGCGGCATCTGGGCAAACAGTTGGAAGCAGTGGGTTTCTTGGCTGGTATAAGAGGCTAGAGAGACTAGCATAGGTTCTGGAGAACTCAATCTCATAATCTTGAAAGGGAAATTCAAGGGTTGGGAGAAATGCAGTCCAACAATTTGTTCAGTCAGAACTTTGTGAATTCCTGTCAGGATTGAGCTCAGTGTATTTATAAAATGTGAAAGTGATGTTCTTTCCCAGAATTCCAGATTTTTCCCTCAGTCCGAGGAAATTTTGCATATGCTACAACCAGTTTAATTTATAGAGTATGAATTTCCTCAGCTAAGACATGGAGAGCGTACAATGCAGTTTTGTGTGCAGAGTTTTTCATTAATATGTTATTTTGTGTTTGGCCAAAACCAGAAAGAATTTGATTTTCTTACGTATGTGATGAGGATAAGAAGGTCTGAAAGCAATGAGCAGGTGGAAAGGTACACATGCACTGTCTGCTCAATGGAGGCTCAAACACAGGTATTTGTTACCATGTGAGATTCTGTAGGATACACCTCCTGGCTTTCAGCTGATTTTCCCAAAAGACAGGTATCTCAGAAGTGGTAAGTTGTATCTGCTAGCCATGGCTTAAACCCTAGGGCTTCTCTGATGCCACTTGAAAGCTGTGTTTAAGCAAATGCCTTGACCCCTGAAGCACAAACTTTACGTACTTGTAACCACCTCTAGCAGATGATTCCTTGATAATAATCTTACCATATAGTACTTTAGGAGAAATCCTTTTACAGCAGTTATTGGAGGAAATTTCTGACTGCTAACATGGTGTGTCATATAAAGAAGAGAGGCCAGATCTAGATAAGTTGATTTCATTAATACTGATTTGATTACATCAGTGATCCTCTGGCAATTTAGATGACCCCATAACCCAAGATATTTACCTATAAGTGCTCATTCTGATTGTACCACATAGTGGGGGTGTGATGGGCCGTTAAGAATAATTAATATAGAGTTTAACTGTTCATATACCTGACACAGTATGAAAACCCCTCAGCACATTTGCTGAGTGCTGTGACTATGACTAGAGTTCCCAGATTGCCATGTGTTCATGCCTACTTATCATAGACATATTTACTATTGATTACAATACATATCAGACAAAAGTTATGCCCATGTCACTGAGATCTGTGCAGGATAAGAGAAGGAGGTATTAAATATCTGCAATTGATTACATTGTGGAGCACAAAGGAAGAATGTGTATTATCTGGAGTTACTCAAGGTGTATACAGGAGGTTTTAAACAGCTGTATTATGATTGAAGATGCTGTATAGCATGTGTTGGTGTTGTCCTGCTCTGCAGATATCATTAACTTGTTTAAGGCATTTCTTCTTTTAAGCTGGTAACATAAGGTTATATATCATGTCAGGTATCAACTAATTGGACATGATCAGTCTTGTCTGCCGAGTCCTTTTTTGAAGACGTAATCCTTATTAGAAGCAACACTGTGAAGACTGAACCTTTTTCTTCCATTTCATGCGCTGATGTTCTGCAGTTATTTTCTAGCATTAAAATAAGAAAAATGTCTTTTACAAAGTCTCAGCCCTTATTCCAGCAAAGCTGCTATTGACTTCAGTGAGTATTTCAACCAAGTAGAAACCAAATCAAAAGTTAGCAAAGTATTTCAGGGTTTTGTGCTCCATTTAGAGGAACTTGAAAGGATGAATTTCTTTGGTGGTGAAATCTGAGGAGCTTTTGAATATTGCCAGTTGTGTTTAAAACTTTTCCAGAAAGCAATCTATGGATACTTTGAGCAGAATCCTATATTTTGTTGGTGATCATGAAACTTCACCTAGAACTAAAGTTAGAGAATAGAAATTAGCAAGATCAATTTATTTGTTTTATTCTCTAATTTGTTAATTTTCTGCATTGGACAGCACCTTTTGTTGCCTGTAAGCATAGCACAGGAGAGAGGGACAGTAAACCTGCCTAATGATCATGCCGTGGAAAAATATACTGTTACCCTGGAAAACTTGGTGTTAATTTAGGAAATTGTAAGTTGTGCTTTTTCATTTTTGTGTTTTTGATATTTCTGGTGTTCATTTGCTCTGCTTTAGTAAAGGCAAAGTTTATGATCTCTGCGTACTCTGACAAATTAATTTTGGTTGTTCTCAGTCCTTGATGAATTTGGAGAAGCCGCTGTCACTCAGTGTTATTATTTGATGATTTGTCTTCTGGTTAAGACTTGGAATAGGAGATAAGAAGAGTGAGGATTGTGTCTACAGCTATCGCCCAGGGTCATTGAGTGGACTCCAGCCAACTATTTCCACTGTAGAGGTGGTGGTAGCATTGATTAATTCATGATCACAAAGTGCTTTGGGCTTCTGGGATAAAAAAGCAGAATAGAAGTGCGAAGTATTATTAATGGAAAGAATGCTTGACATACTAAGTATACGATGTTAAATATCATTTGAGGATGGGTGCCTTACGAGTGTGAATGACTCAACTGAAAGTAATTATGGTTATGTCTTTAATTGAGAAAAACAGATTCTTAATCAGTGCATCACAGTTTCAGCCCTCGTGATAACTTCCTGATTAGGTTTATGGATCAATTTAGTTCATCTGACTAACATACGGCCTAGGAACTGGATGCTGACGGTATCTTCTGTGTTTGGGGAACATATGCCTTCACTTTTGGTATTGAAGGCTGGGAATTTGTCGTCCACTCTTAGCTAGACGCCAAGCTCTTAGCTGTGATTCCATTTCAAAAAGCAGCATCATGCTGCAAGGCGTATATTTTCCGCTTTTCCAGGTGGTTGATGGAAGAAATTCGTAGTTCTTTAGAAACTCTGTAAAACATAACATTAATTCTGGTTGTATTTACACTGGGAGAAATCTTGCCCTGGTTTATATTAATATGAAATTTTCCGCTGTGTCACCAAAGCCAGGTTTTGGCATTTTAAGGTCCATTCCGATGTAGTAGGAAGCACTTGTTGATTGACCTCTTTGAGAAATCATGGATGTGTTACAATATCCAGCTTTTCTCCAAAGCAGCTCACAACTACAAGGCTCTTTTTGTGGAATTTTAGCATTTATGCATGATGTGAAAATCAGAGGGATGTGCTCACCTAGATTAATGTTTTACTTCGCTGGCAGTGGTTGCAGTTTTACTGAAAGTGTCATAATATCTGATGTTTTTCTTAAAGATTCTACTCTTGAAGTAAACAGATAATGTCAAGATTTTATTTTTTGTTTGTAAAATAAGTTTCTAGTCCTCGTGATTGGAGGGAAGACACTGAATTTATGATCAAAGCATAGCACAAAGACTCAGAAATGAGAAAAATATAAATGTAAAGGCTGGTACTTATTAGATTGGTTAATAATATTTTAAAAACACGTTAGAATTTTCAGAGGGAAAATGGGGGAAAATGGTGAAAGGCAGGAGGGAAACAGCATGAGATCAGGATCAGCAGTAGTTCATTTGCATTTTGTTTTCAGTTTGGTCTGGGGAATAGTTTCATCGTCTGAATACTAGCTTTGAAATCCCTGTGCAAGTTGAATCTGTATCTACAGTATCAGCAGCGGGACTAGAAATAAAATTCTCACCTTCACACCTCTACAAAGAACAAGTATAGCAGTGAGATTTTATTACATATTTTGCTAGCCATTTAAACAAAGATTACTGAAACGGTTCTGTCTGGTGTTACTTATCTGTGTCTTTATTAGTTGACCAAGAAATGCACTATTCATCATTCATCTGTATGATGATTCTATGCCTCTGCCTGTTTGCTTGGCTAGATTTCCTCTTCCTTCCCCACTTAAAAGTGTTTGGGCAGTGAAAGTACTTACTAAAACAAATTTCTAAGGTATTTTGTGACATTCTGCTGGTTTAACTCCTTAATTAAGATTGTATGTGTTGGCAAAAGGTATGTGCCCATTCAGAGACTACTCATTAGAATTGCTATGGGAGTTACTGGGTGAAATTATAAGTTCTTTATTGTATGGGAATCAGACTGCCTGATACTGAGGGTCTTCTATGGCTCCAAGAGCTGTGAAATAGCTTTCAAGACTGAAAATGAATGGTTATGAATAACTTGGGTTTTTTTTCTCTGAAAATTCTAGTACAAAAAGAATAGTCACAGTAAAATTGCAAATAAAATAGTTTGTTTGCCTTGGGAATTGTTTAGTTTGTTATTTGGATTGTACTGCTACCCAGTCCCCAAACAGAATTAGGGTTTGTTTCCAGTAAATGTTTGAGTAGAAATTAAGGGTTTACCACTGCTTTTTATATATTCATAATCCATATTAGAGATTCATACCAGTGAGAGGAGACATTGCTGTAGGCAAGATGTCAAAGGACAAGGTGGGCCTAGCTATTCTAAGTCACGTCTGAACCTGCAAAATGTGCTAGGTGCAGGATGGTTCTGTGGATGAAACAAAACAGTGTAAGTTGTAACTTTTGGGGTTGTTTTTTTTCTTGTGGAAAATGAAACATTTTAAAGAAACTCTATTGAAAATTGACTTTTTGTTTTCAGCTGAGAGTTTTCCACAAAAATTCTTCACGTTTTCAGTAAAAGCATCTGTCTTGCAAAGCCCCTGTTCAGCTGCAAATAAAATGATTGACAAAGTTGTCACAAAAACTTCTTTCTATCGGCCTTTGTTGGGGAAAAGTTAGTACCTAGTAGTAGTGTGGCTCACTGGTTTTGTGACTGCCATGGCTTGGAAGCTTGTTGAAAGGAACCTAAATATGTATATGACTTCCTAGGGGCAAATGCCAGACTGCTCTCCGTACACTTTTGGAAGCTGTTGGGATTCTTAGTGTGGGGTCTTCCCTCTAGAGTCTAACCAGAAATGGTATTGTCTGCAACAGATTTTAGGTAGAGAGTATCTCCAGAATTTGAAGTCAGATCCTAACTCTGTTTTGCTGATGAGGGGCAGAAGTGGCACTTTCCTTTCTCTTTCCTTCATTTCTTTGTTTCCTAAACATAATGACTATCTGCAGAAGGAAGTAAAAAGAGATATCCATTGTTTTGTCCCTGCCTTACTTCCACTTGTAGATAATCTCCTCTAGTAAGTAAATCAGGGCAAGTGCCAGGAGTGCTGCTTCCCCAGCCAGCAGCATAAGGAAACTGTCTGGCTGTACAGAGCAAGTTTTCCCAGCTCTGTGTTTATTAAAGTTGTGAAGAGAAGCAGAAGCATTGAAAGCTTTTTGGAAACTTAAAAAAAAAGAAGCATCAGCTGGCATTTGGTGTTCAGGAATTTGTACAATGCTGACACAAAGCCAAAATCTTAAAGACCGTATTTTCATGCAGTAATATCTTAGAAGATCCTTAAAAGCTTGAAACTTGATTTTTCAAAACCACTCTAAAGCAGCTATGAAGCTGTTGCCTTTTAAATTTGTATTGTTCTGCTTCCCATGATCAAGTGGACTTTTCTGGTCCCTGAAGAGCAAAGGTGAAGCTACAGAGAAAACTGTGTGTCTGTCCTATAGATGCAGTGCAGTTTAGGATGGGGGCAGTTACATGTTAACAGGTCTTGAACAGAAATCTTTGTACTGCCACAGAAAGACAAAGGACACTGTGATATTTAAATCAATCTGAATTTCCTCCGGCTAAAAATAAAACAAAGGAAATGGTGCGACTTGGCAAATACATCTTGACCTCATGCTATTTTTACAAGTCAGACAGATGTGCAGCCACCGATAAGCTGGTACCCAGGACGAGCTATCAAATCAGAAATCTGTGGACTCACTCTTCAAATCCCAGCACTAATCGCAATGATAAAGAGCTACCTTTCGATTAATCCTGCCCTGGACTTTAGACGAAAGATACTGCAGTTTAATTACTGAGTGAAATCCACTTTGTCTGATCTGCCAGTCTGCACTGTAATGTCATAATATAATCAGCTTCACCCCTGTCTGAAGCTCTAGGGCTGTGAAGTCCAAGGACTTGTTTGATTGGAAGAAATAAAATGATGTTCAAACAACCACCAGCTACAGTGCTGTAATTACCAAAATCCTGTTTGCATCTGTCTGTCATTTTCACCATTGTTGTTTCTTATGACACGAAGAGGCAAGGGGAGCTCGTGGTAGTGAAGAACAGCAGCGACCTGACAGGTGACAAATAAGACGTGGGAAGGTTTGCTTGCAGAAAATAATAATTGTAAAATATTCAGGCTAATTAAACTGGGTCTCTTCCTTACATATTTCCCATCGGCTTCAGTGACACACTCCGGTTCAAGCAGAGCCAGCCATCGGTACTGTCATCTCATAATTAAAACCTGTAACTGATCTGGGAGTGTCTCCACCATGGGTTCCAGTGCAGGGATAGTGTCTTGTGAGTGTCAGAAATCATATTTCTACCCATGTGAGAGAGGCAGCAGGGCTGCCACAGAGTGAGATGTTCCCTCCCACCCCCCTTAGGAGATATCAGCCATGATTTGGAGGGAGTATTTCATCAGACAAAGGAAGAGGCCATGGCTTAGTGAAATGCACTACTTAACATGTCTTGCACAGGTGTATGGCTCCGTTCCTGCAGCCATATGGGAGCTCATTGCGGTGATTTCTACTGAAAGCAAAGGGAGGATTTAGGATGCTCCTGATCTCTCAGTGTCAGGTCTTCTTTCTCCCTGACCTCTTTTATTAAGGGTACAACTAGGGAGAGTCGGCAGCAATTTCTTTTCAGTGTACCATGGAGAGTTTTATTCTGGAGAAGTTCATTAGCTTTTCCAGGCTCATTTTACAAAGCTCACTGCATACCAGTGACTTCCTCCCACCTCTGACCTCAGCAGAACCGGTTCAGTAACAAGAGGTGAGAAGATCCAACGTTTGTAATGCATGCTTTGTTTGGATACCTTTCTGGTCACGCAGGGGAGGTTGTGATAGTGGTATGTAAGGAGAGTAGCTGACAAAGCCCTCAAAAATGGATTGCTCTCAAGTTACTGCTAGATATAGATGCTAATGACCAGAAAAGGAAACACAGTTTTTATCCAGCTGCAGCTTTTTACCTGTGCTCACTGGGTGAACTGTGGTTGAATCGGTTGACATCTTTCCAATGCTTAGGCTTTATTCCCCCAACCACCCTCAGTAATCCTGATTTATCTCATCTTTCTTTCTCATCATTCAATGTCTCTGCTTTTTCCTTTGCATCTTTTAAGTCTTTTGACCCTTTCCAGAAAGGTCTTTCTATTTCTTTTTCTCACATGATGTATTCTGTACAACCCATACCATCTGAGCTGCACTTTTGACTCTGTTCTACCCTTCTAGCATGTGCTGTCACTCTCCTTCCAGCTCCTGTCCCCTAAAAACACTTGCAATTCCCATCTCTATCCGTCTGTTTTTATAGAATGAGCTAGTAGGCTATCATAGTGAATCACAACCATAGTTTGATGATGATCCTGGTGCTGCTCCTTCCTCAAAGGATGGGCTTGTCCAGCAGCTATGACTAAAGAGGCCAAGCACGGGGTAAGATGAATACTGTTTGGATATCCTGGAGTTATAGCTTGTGGGTATATTTCCCCCTTATTGCAAAATCAAAGCAATGTCTTGGGGCAGAGACTGGGGATAAGGAAGAATATCAGACAGCAGTTGTTAGCAGTATGTGTCTGTGTCTTAAACTTGTGATACATTTACTTTCTTCCTCTTCCTTTTGTACCCTGTAGCTGACAGCGGTGCCTAGCATTGCCTGTCAGCAGGGATGGCACGAAGGGTGTTTTGCAATGGAAATCTGGCTTTAAACCTAACTGGGTTTGTCACTACTGTTTTAACTTCTGAATGGTATTTAAACATTACAGTCTGCAGAGTCGGTTCCAGCAGGATCTATCTAGAGGAGGCTGCTTTGACCAGCAGCAATGGCTCTAACACTTTATTTGCACAGTACTTTGCCCAGTCTAACACTTGGCTTTAGAAACAGAAATGTCAGAAGGAAAATGTTCATGGCTTCTTTTAGATTCCCAAGAGTACTTTCCAGCATGAAGAAATCCATCTAGTTGCATGTCCTTGCTAATACTATTCCGCTGCACTGATGATCTTGCTTCCCAGGGGAAAAATATCAGGGGAACCTGAACAATAGTTGTATGGCCAGTTACTACAGAAGTGATTTCTTTTCCAAATGTGAGCATAATGGAGGGCATAGGGTAGTGTATAATAGCACTTAAAAAAGTAAGGAAAAAATTAGTGTATATTGATCAGAATAAATTGTATTCCTTTACAATAGGAAAAGGACACGTGGGTGAAGTACAGGCTTAGCGTGGGAAAGTCTTGTTACAATGTCCAGTGACGTGAAGTTCCCATCTTTCTAAAGACCTCAGTTCATACTCAGGTGTTCGGCATGCTTACAAACACAAAGGGCATTCTTAACATAGTGGCTGTCATATAATTTGATGTGTGAAGTTTTGTTTTCATGATGCTATACTGCAGCCCAGTTACAACTTTGGGGGTTTCTGCAGAGATATGGCACGGGTTCTGGGGTAGCTAAGACTACCGTCATATTATTTAGACTGCCATAGGAGCATGTCAGAAAGCACAGCTCAAAGTATAGATTATTTTAGCTTCTTATCTGCCCTAGAGAAATGAGTTTCTTTTCTCTCAGTGGTATTTGTTGGTCTCAGTTGTCTTAGAATAGATGCCATTACATACTCTAAGAAACTATGCTGCTGCTGCTAGCCTTACACTGTGTGAGCTAATGATTTTTGCTGTGCAGAACTGTTCTGGGTTCAGCTGTAACAGTCATTTTTCTCCTTCCTAGTAGCTGGTGCAGTGCTGTGTTCTGTCTTTAGCCTGAGAACAATGCTGATAACACCGATGTTTTCAGTTGTTGCTAAGTAATGCTTACCCCAATGAAGGACTTTTCAGTCTCATGCTCTGCAGTGGGGAGGGACACAAGAAGCTGTGAGGAAGCAGAGAGACAGGACACCTGACCCAAACCAGCCAAAGAGGTATTCCATACCGCAGCATGTCATGCCCAGTATAGAAACTGGGGGGGGGAGTTACCCGAAAGGCCCAGATCGCTGCTTGGGTCAGGCTGGGTATCAGTCAGCAGGTGGTGAGCAGTTGTATTGTGCATCACTTGTGTTTATTGTTTTTTTCCTTTTCCCTTTCTAATTTTATATTCTCTCCCCTTGTTATTTCCATCATTATTATTATTATGAGTAGTAGTTGTGTTATAATTTTACAGTTATTGGACTGTTCTTATCTCAACCCATGGGGTTTAAATTCTTTGGATTCTCCTCCCCATCCTGCCCGCAGCTGGTCTTTCATCATTTATTCATTAGCTCCCATGCAGCTTGTTCACTCATAGTCTTGTAACCATGCTTATGTTAGTCCCACAGTTTAGACTGAATTCCACATGCACGTGGCTCACAACAACAGGTTTACAAGTACCTTGATTCCATCTTCCCTAATTAATATCCAGTTACTAAGACAGCTTCTACTAATCTGGGGGCAGGTTATTGTTGGATTACTGAAAGCCCAACTTAATTTAGGAAGGTGACAAACTCGGAAGACAAAATAAAAGGGTAGTTAAGTGATACTAAATATAATCAATGTATTCCTAGGCCCCACATGGCATAAGAAAGATCTTTCAGAAGTAGAGTGATACTTGTAAACATCTTGAACAGTTCCATTCAGATGCTGAATTCAAATCCAACTGCTGGAGAGGAGCAAGAGCTGAATCTCAAGTCTTGCTCCTCAGATGTGCAAGTCATAAGGAAGTAACTCTCTGATTGAAAATTGCATTGTGGTGCTGCGGTATCGATTTTAGAGCAGGTCAGAACTCTATTGACAAGGTGTCACTTCATCATAATATTTCCTTTTCTCTGGAGCACAAAGACTTTGATGAAAAGAACTTTCTGGTCACTTCTGGTGTTAGATTGAAAACTTCATGGGTTTGGGTCTGAAGGCGTTTGGTGTTTGAAACCTGTTATTTCTGTCCCAGTGAAGAAAGCAAAATTCTCATCCACTGGCCAGCTTTAATTAAAATTACCCCCTCCCTAGCAACCAGCCTGATGGCAGTTCACTCTCCTTTTTGTCTAAGCATGGCACTTTGTTCACTGGCAAGAGGTGCTATGCTGAGAATCCCGAGGAACCAGGGGAGCCAAGTTATCTGCTCAACATGGAGAAGGTATAGCATACCCCACAGCTATGCAGCCTGGCTCCTCATCCATTCACTAATGGGCACCTTCCTGATATGCCATGGCCATCAGCCAAGTCACCTTGGCATTCATAGGAAGGCAGGGCTATGTTTATATTGCTTGTGGTCACTCTTACCCCACTTTTTAAATGGAGGTTGAGTTGAAGCCCCCACCATTCGGCAAGACCCACAGGAGAGTTAATACTTTTGGTCTCTGGTCCTGCTGATGCTGCTAACAACATTTTAAGGGCAGAAGGCAACTACTAATTGTGATGTAACTTGAATGATTTCATCGCCTTACTCCTCTCACCCCATTGGGATATTCATCAACTCTTTCTCGTCACTGTTGACCTGGGATGCTACAATCTGGCAATCTTGAATAGCAATTTAGCCAATATGAAGTAGATTTATCCACTCTGATCTGTTTCTGTAGATGTTTTTCTTACCCCGTTACATGCAAAATATTCTCGTGCTTAGAGTTGTGTGGAGACATCTGATTTTGTTGTGTTTCATAATAGTTTTATTCACACAGTTAAACTATATCATGTCAGGGGTGAGGAGAAACCTCATTTTAACATCTTCTTACCAATCCACTAAAGCTACACATTTTTCCCTAAGACCACTGCTCTTGTAAATCATAAAATACCCTTTTTGGAAAAGTTATCAGTTGTCCAGTCTTTCTGCCCTTTCACTTAAAGAGTAGCTGAGAAACCAGGGGGCATCTTACTTGACTGTCAGAGCCTCTACTGAATTCATCCACAGGTCTAAAGCGATCAAAATTGTTTGAATTGACCCTTTCTGTTGCCAGAGTGAAGAGAAATCCTTTAAGCTTTTTGTTTTCTTGTCATGTACGGTCTCCCTTTGTCAGTTCAGGTCCAAGGTCCCTGTTTTCATTTTTCTTAGGAATAGCTGCAGCTTTAGCAATATCTGCCTTTATAAAGCCTGTAGTGAGAGAGCAAGAGACTGAGCAGGAGAGTGTGAAGGGTAAAATATACTAGGTGAGTATCTGATCCTTAAGTACCTTACACTGTCTCATAGAACTGCAGCCTTCTCAGGAATCACAGTTGTGGCTTCTGTGGCAAAGAATGACAACAAAAGCAACTTTGCCCACCACAATTATTATTCAGATTTGAGGCCTGGGTTTTAAAACAAATGCATTTGGAGCAGAGATGTGAAAAGGAGGAGAAACGCAAGTGTGGCTTATTGGGGGCCCTGCAGACAGAAAATTATTGTGTTTCTAACGCTATTGATTTTTTGCAGCAGCTGATATTTCAATCTGGGTGCAGCATGTCTGAGAGTCTACGCACACTGTCAAGAAGAAATATGATAGTGTCTTAAAAGATTAATAATATCGCTGGTCCTCAGGAGGCCTGTCTTAATTCACTGGCCTGTTCCTTGGCATGTACTGTAATTTATCTAGTCTGATTTGAATAGCAAATGGCAATCGGCTGCCATTAGGGAAATAGGCATCAGTCTTATTGATCCAGGATGGGCTGGATTTTATTTAAGGAGAGCTGCAAAATGTTATTAACTTCCGGATGCGAGGCTGGAGGTGGAGAATTTTTTGCAGTGTTCCACGGGGGGTGAATTACATAGAATCTTGAAAGTCCTGAAATAGATAGTAACAGGGGAGACCTGGGAAACGGGGGATCAACTGCTGCCAGTTTGTTTCCAAAGACACCTGGTTGTGCTGGTTATTTCCAGCACAACTTTTCCCTTTGTTGTTGGTTATTTCCAGCACAACTTTTCCCTTTCCTGGGCTCTCTGCACGACTGTGTGAATGATGTACTCAGTTGTCTTTGGGTGAAGGCAAGGGTGCTTTGCATTTGGAGAGAAGAATGTGTGGTGGTTGATCCTTCCAGGTAAAGCTGGAATTGACTCTTCACTGCTATGCATGAGCTGTTAGTTTTCCAATCCCCCTCACTGTGCTTAACAGGTGCTGTACAATTTAACCTCCAGGCACCAAGGGGAGTACGAGTTCCTGATGCAGTGCTTGATGTGTGTTTGGAGCTGCTGCCAGTGCTTCCTAAGGGGAGAGCTGATGCAAATAGGAGGGAGGTAATACTGCTTTTGTTGTAGAGGTCCTGTCCTGGTTCCCTCTTCACACCAGTTCTCATCAGAAGTCACTGTGGGGAATAAAAACAGGTTTTAGGTTATCTTTACGTACTGCAAATTTAGCTTTTTTCAGTGGATATTGTTGGTAAATACCATGCTGAGCTACGGATGTGAGGAAGACTGGTGCAGTTCCAGTCTCTACTAACAGAGAAAAGAAATCTTATGGGAACATTGGGAGTCTGAAAACTAATGCCTGCTTAATAAAACTAAACATAAAGAAGTGAAATTGCACCAAATACCTTGGGAAATTTCCTGTCTCATGGCATACTGCTGTGGAATAATCTCCCCAGGAAAGAGCTGGGAGCCCGGTTATTTGGCACTCTATAAAATTAGACTAGATAGAACATGAGAAAAAAAACCCCAGTGTTAAGGAATACCCCAGCTCAGGTGGGAGGATGGAGTAAATGATTAAACACCATAGGTCTCTCCAGCTTTAATCGCTGTAATTCTTTGATACATCAGACTCTCCCAGCAGGAATCACTAGAAAGAAAGATCCAGGAGTGCTGTCTATTAAAAAGCTTATAGGTTCTTCTGTTCCAGCAGGAGACACTGTAAGGAACAGTGGAGAAGTGTTGTACGTAGGGGAGTTCAAAGCTGCTCCCCAGTCCCACTCTTGCTGGGAAGCCTGCTCTTCAGGGAGCCATGCAGGAATGGTGGCTCTGGGGAGCTCACAGGCTCCCTGCGGAAGGCACTGGGAGGACTGGGCAGGAATTGCTCTTTCAGGAGGTGGGAAGCATGTAGTCAAGAAAGGGATGGAGAAGGGAGGGTGCTCACAGCTGGTAAGTGTTAGCTTTTTACCTTTGCGAAGCTTCTTGAGGCTCACAAGAGGATCTCACCTACTTCTTTTCCCAACAAGCATTCACAATAAGGAGAAAAAGGTGCAGGAACATTTCAAAGAAGTAGCTTTTTGTTTCTTGCATTCCTTTTGCACCTAAAGCATGAGGATAGAGAATAAAGCACTACAGGAAATGGCCACGCACAAAAGCAATGAAATAAATTGAAACTGACTTTGGGGTTTTTTTTTTTTGAGCAGTGGTAATTGCTATATGTTGTGATGTTTGCATAAGAAATTAGTTAATGTGTAGGAGAACGACATGTGATACATTTTATTTGCCTGATGACTGTAGTCTCTGAATGAATGACTGATTAAGGTTAATAAAAAAAAATTTGCTTGTGACTTGTACTAATCCAATTGCTAGAATTTAACGTCCCCTTATGCAGAGTTGCCTAAAGGGGGGAAAACTAAATTATACATACGTTCTAATGACCGACTGGCTATGCTTTTATTTATTCCTTAATAGCGCCTTGCGAACAAACAATGTGTTCTAAATTGTTGGTCTGTCTGTCTTTCTGCCTGCCTGGGCAGGAACGTTATGGCTTTCTTAATTCTCCTGTGTGATTTATCATCCCCAATTCATTGTTTTGCATAACTCTGCTCAAAATGAAGAAATGTCATTATTTTGCAGTGAAAAAGTTGTCATTTGCATAATGCCTGCCATTAATTATTGTGAGACTAATGCAGTTGTTGATATTTTTAGGGCACAGTGGTACATCCTGCACCTTGTATAATGTCATTCTGAAAACATGGGTAGTTAATGGTGCCACAACACTGCACAAATTCAAGAAAGGAGGAGAAGAGGAGGAAGGGCACATAATGGAACAGGCTGTGATCTTTATTTAGTTTTTTCTTTTCCTGAAATGCATGGTGAGAGACAACTATAAACAGAAGCAAAAGATAGGAAGCTGTGACAAGAGAATGAGGGAATGAGGAAACAGAAATGTTCCCCTCTGCATATGTTAGTCAAGATGGACCTAACTAAAACTCCTTCATGTTGATGATCCCTGGAATTGGAGAAAACTCATGGCAGTAGTTATCCCATAGCTGTAACTTTCTCTCCTTGGGGAAGTCATTTGTTATTTGCTTTAGTGGCTTATTTATTTTTACAATGGAGTTATTTCATAATTCTTTTTCAGACATACAAAGGGAAAATCCCTGCATATACATAAGAAATATTATTTCATAATGTCCTTTGCATCTCTGAGGGGAGAACATAACAAACAGATCTGATTGTCATTAAGAATTCAATAACTGTAGTTACTGAAGTATAGTTCTTGATCTCATCTTTGCATCCAAAGCTCACTGCTATTTGAAAGGGTCACTTGATTCAAACCACCAGTAGTTGTGGAAGAATATCCTTGCCCAGATAGGCTTTCACATTGCCAGAGAAAACATCTTTTTGATTACTTTTTCATCCTAAAGGTAGTGCATTTGGCCCACAGATGTTGGAAGTGGGGAGAGAGAAGGGTGGTTTACTATAATTCTATAAATTCTAGAACTGAAGAACATGGGACAGGACTGTTTAAGCTGCCTTTTCCAAGGACTTCCATTGCTCCCTGAGTAACTAAGAGCTGCTGTTTTCTGAATAACATGTGCACAACCATAAACCATAATGATTGAGTGAAACAAGTATTTGGGTCTCAGGCTGGCAGATGCTTTCTTTCCTACATGTTTTGTGGAACTAATATTGCTGCTGCAGGATTGCCTTCATGCGCTAGCCTTTCTTTACCCTGTTTCTTTTTCAGGCCTTAGTAAGAGAATGGTAGTGAGCAGTTTCTGAGTCTGTAGTCATGATTGAATGCTAATGGAAGAAATTAGTTCTGAAGGCCATAAAACATCAACAGATCCCAAAGTTTTTGGTATCTTTACCAGGAAACTAGAAGCTCTGCATCCCTTTGCCATTCTACAGAGCTATTAGGTCTTTTTTATGTTTGCTAGTGTATCTTAAAATGCCAGATGGAGAAAACATGGCCGTTTACTCTTCAGATCCTGAGATTCCCTGCCTCCAGAGGGATGTTGTTTTTTCTCCTGTTTTCTGCCATTAGAATTAAAACAACAACAAAGAAAATTAAACCACAAAAGTTCAAATAATGCTAAGAGTCTAACTGAAACCCACAAAGGGCAGGAAATTCATCTCCAAAGATTGCCAGTCTGTCCTCAGCTCACCCTATTGTCACAGACAACTGAAAGTTGTTCCTACAGTGGGTGATCTTACAGACCACAAATGCTGCAATATGTAGGCACAATAGGAAAGACAATAGAACAGAGACTAAGCTTTATTCTCAGTTTCTTGGATTTGGTAGGTGTGAGACGGATCCTTAAGGTAGCAGTACATCAAGCTAACTTTTTGTGTGTTTTTTATGCACTTGGAGCACAAGCACAGTGCACAAAGAGTGTTTCATGAAGTTGTAATTCATAGTTATGACCTTCAGCATTACAGAAGCAGTCCATGTGTAAGTTGTTGATTTCTTACACCCATACCACTGCCCCTGCTTGAGACTTTTTAGAAAGATAGGATGTAAAATACCTCATGTTGGCAATAGTTCTAGAGAATGCAAATCAGAAATTTCTGCAGAAGATTGTAACACCAAAATGTCATAACTTTGCCCTTCATCGTGCTGATAATCTGAGTATCTTCAAGGGGTTTGCGAATCTTGCAGTAAGGAATCCTTAGAGCTGCTTTTCCCAAGTCACAGGTTTACATATATGGTGCAGTGGGAATGAGGTCCCTGTCCGTGCTATCCCACCCCTGTTGGAGAAGTTTATGCTACAGATGAACTATGGGTTTGCTGAAAGAGCATGAATACTCGGGAGCGTTGCTTCTGTCGGATGAGTTCAGGAGATCCTTGGCACCCCTTAGAATGAAAAAATCTAAATTGTCTTCCTGTCTTTGATACAGACTCTCTGTGTGACCACAAAAAAGTCACATCATTTCTCTCATAATTCTCTACAATGAGGAATTTAAATCATTCCAGACATCTGAGGGTACATTGTGAGGATTAATTCACCAAAATTGTTGAGATATTCAGGCGCTATATTGATGAGTACCACAGAAAAGCCAGAAACAAAAAAACATCTTATTTCATGCAAGACTTGGATGGCACTCAGTAAACAAGGCTTGGGGCCACACACTGAACAGAGAGGATAAAAAAAGAGTATTTGAATTAGTCTCATTCCCTGGATGCTATCCATTATACAGAACACAAAATATACAATCATAACATGGAAGATTGTATTGTAACACTACAGCTGTTGTGACAGACTTCATTTTGATATTTTCATACTTCAGCGTGCTTTGCTTTGTGACCTTAATGTTTTTACTTAGTTTTTAAAAGGCATTTTTGAGTGTAACATGCACAATAGACTAACCACAGCTCCCACAGAAAACACTCCATAGTGTGAATGTTGAACACCCATTAGAACCAAAGGGAATATCGTCACTGATAACTACATAACGTAGACAGTTTTCATCTTGGGAATGAATATCACCTATTGGAATTTCAGCCAGTTATGAAAACCTGCTGTATCGCAAGTCTCCTGAGAGAATACCTTGTTATCCAAACATCTCTGTTTCACTCTTAACTGTGTCCTTAACATACACTTTAACTATGGTTGTACCTGGGGAAGGATATTAATCAACAACCACTAGGTTGACAGTGCGATAGTAAATCATCAGTTGCAGCCATAATCCATGTGCTCCATAAATTCATTTTAAAGCCAGAATCTCTGTGATCTATGTGTTAGATATGTTGAAGCTTAGCTGCTGTCTGATATACATGTCAGACTGGTTCATTCTGCTCTTCAGAAATGTGCAGATGAGCCTTCCCATTTCTTAGTGTGGGGTAATGTTTGCTGGTTTTGCATCACTGTGTTTAATAGCCCTGGTAGAAAGGGCTATTAAAGCCCAAGCTTTGTTTTCTGATTTTGTATGATCGCTTTTTGAAACCATTTTTGCTTTTGGCATTGTAAAACATCCTGTGCCAGTGAATTCCACAATTTAATTACATACTGTGTAAAAAACGTACTTCCTTTTGTTTGCTTTAAACCTGGTGCTTGATAACTTCTTTGGATGCTTCCTAAAAATATGCAATGAGAAATGGGGAACAATTATTAACAGTTTGCCTTGTCCTTGTCTGTTACGATTTTATAAATCTCCTTTATATTTTTCTCAATCTTTTATTTTCCAGGGCAAAGAAACTATCTCATCTTAATCTGTCCTTGTACAGAAGTTATTCCATGCTTTGAACATCTGTGTGTCCTTTTTTGCATCTTCTTAGGCTGCCTATATCTTCTTTTGCATTGAGAGCTGAAAATTAAGTACGGTGTTCGGTATATGAGACTACTGTGGATTTATTAGAAGAATGTAATTATTGGTTTAGTTTTATTTTGTAGTTCTTTCGTAATAATTCCCAATTTTTTTCTTTTTCTTTACCAGCACAATACTCAGCAGGTACATCCACCAGCATTCCATGCTATCTTTCCTGTGTGGTAATAGCTAAGTTAAATCATATTGCGCTGTATGGATATTTAGTCTCTTTTATAGCATAGCTTCTTTTAGGGTCTTCGGTGAGGGCTTGGGGGGTGTGATGTGTGTGTTTGTTTGTTTAACAACCAGAACTACTTGAATCTCTCGCACATATGCCCATTTGTGAATCAGAGTTTCCCTCTGTAAAAAACTCATTGAATCTTCTCTAGTTGATCTTCCCAAATGTTTGTTATTATTTACTATATTTTCTATCAGTTTTTATGGCATGGATGTAGACCAACTGACCTACGCAAGTCTTCTAAAGCCCTTCTTTACGATTGCCATTAAATCACTTTCTATTCTTTTGTTGCCCACCCTGATGATGTGCAAGAGTTATTTAGTTAAGCTCTTTCATGTTGGAGTTTCTTTCTGACTGGTAGATAGGAACCATTTATTTTTTCCATTATATATGTTCTCAGACTTGACCTTCCAGAGAAGGGATTTCACTCGCAAACCTTTTTAAACTTCTTCATAGTGAAGACAAGTACAAAGAATTAATTTAGGGGTTTTGTTCTTTGAACACACTCTTTTACACCTTATTTGGTGGCAGAAATGTATAAGGTGTTTAGAAAGGTTATTTATGGCTTTAAAAAGTTGTTCCTCAACATTTTCATGGGCCTGCCTTATTCTACATTTACTTTCTTAAAAAATATTCAAAATATGCACCTTTCTCTGCTTTGAGCATTTAGATGGGATTTTCTTCTTTCAGATGGTGTCATTTTACTTCTGTTATATCCCTTTACTTGGCTTACTTGTTAAAAATCCTATTATTTTCTTTTTTTTTTTTTCCATGTGTGGTTATACATTTGCTTTGTGAATTGTGAGTAATGAGTAGAAATGAATTACTGTCGGACAACTTTAAAGGTTCCTGCATCTAAAGGAACCATATCATGCTTTTCTCCTGGAGATTTTTGCCCTCTTGCAAAAGATTTTCATCTGAAGTAGCAACCGTATTATGACAGTATAGAACCCAGCATATTCAGGTAAATCTGAACTGTTCAGGGATTTCTTTAGTACCTCAGGCTGTAATTTGCTGTGTGTGCGTGAGACAAACTGCTGTGATGTTCCTCAAAATGATTGAGGCAGACAACTGGGGGTCAGGATTATTACAGCTATTCTGAGGTAAGGCTTTCCTGTTACTTGTAAGAGATGTGAAACTCTGATAACATATCTTCTAACAGTAGCATCTTAGAGCATTTTACTCTTAGCTGTTTCTTTTTAATTTTGTTTTCCTATATTCCTTATTTTAAATAGGATATTGTTTTTTCTTTTTTTTTTTCCCCTGTAATTACATATTGCTGTAGTGGATTTTGTTGTTATTATTTCAGTCCTATAAAGAACTGAATTTATGTGCCTTTCGTTCATTATTAAAAGGTGGTTCTTTAATACACACATACTGAAGTAGGTTTAGTGATCTTAACTAAAGCAAAGTTGCTTCTTCTTTCGTAAGTTTTTTGACTAGCTCTTGTCTCTCAAGTCTTCCATATTGCATTTCATAGTCACTGTCAGGATTTTGGTAGGATGTTGCATAGTATGATTCTAACACCATTCTTTTCCTTTTTATATCTGGAATTAAAACTAATGTAGATTTAATGGTACTTCTTAACTTTCTTTTATTCATTTTATTTATCTATGTTTTAATTCACAGCAGCATTCCCTCACCTGTGAATTCTATTCTAATTATTATGAAACATACCCTAGTATTGAAAGATACATCTTCTCCAGCTACTGAAGTTGTCTTGCATGTCTTTGGAAAATCGGCTTTGCATTTATCTTAATATTCATATTGTATTGAAGTGTTTACACGTTTTACTTGGCTACCTGTATAGATGCTCTGCTCAAAGTGAAAACAGACTTTGCTGAGATAGTTCTTTGCTAAATTCATGACCTGAATTTTATCATTTGTATCCTTTTTTGCAGAGATACAGGAGTTTCATGGTTTTATCCATAGATGAGGCATCATTCTGGCCTCTATACAGTTCTGTACCTCTAGCCTTAAAATTTCTCAGGTAATATTTTTAAGTCTGGTCCATTTTACTGTACTTGGAACCATTTCTCCTTTGTAGGATACCTTGCATCTAAAGGGGTTTTTGGCTAAATGTCTCTTCCCTTGAGTAGAGACCAGCCTCAAAGAAAGAACAAGTTTAATGTAATGTCTGACTTGCTAGCATCCTATTCAGACGATCAGTCACTCATTCAAACTAATGTACTGCTGGGATTGGAAACTGTCAGATCGAGCTCAAGAAATAGTTTTGGTTTGATATTACGTATTGGCTGACACAATTTCCTGTCTTTTGGCTTGTTAAGAGTGCTGTCTCCCACAGTCTTGGGGATGCCCAAGGACCTACAAGACCTGGAAGCTCTTCCAGTAACACACTGCAAAAAATACTTTAAATGGTTTTCAAAGTACATCAGAATCTCAATTATCTGAAGAACATGGGAAGAACACTGAATAGAGCTCGATAATCGCGTTTACCAGTAACCAAAATGCCCGCATGCCCATAGATCTGTGGAAATAATTAGTAATAGAAGCAATTTACCATTTAATTAATAAATGACAAGGGGCAAAACCTTGTCTGGGTTCACTGAATTTGAATAATTGAGGCTCCACTGTATTTTAAAATCTGAAATATTAACCATTATTCTGTGTGCCTCAGATAATAATCGTTTAAAAAATGTGCATATAACAGGATCTAAGCCTAGTTGTATTATTTCTATGAAACCAAGAAGAATTTCATAATGTTCTACATGCAAAGATGTACTCTGCAAGAAAAGATCACTTTTTTTTTTAGTGTCTGGAATCTGTGTTCTTAAATATATAGATCTGTGTCAGCTTTGAATCTATAACTATATGGCAATTACTTGCTGGCCCTTCTCCAAGGCAGGGGGCAGGCAGATAAAAAGAAGTCCCTGACCCCAGAGCACATGCCAACAAGCTCTAAAGAAATCCCCCAGCCCCAAGCCATCAACCACTTCTCTGAGACACCTCGCTCTGCTGGTTTGTACACAGACCTGCATCAGGAGCGGGGCTTGCTTGGCTCCTCCCCACGACTTCAAATGAACACACAGGCAAACGGCAGCTCTCCATGAAGGGTATAGGGCTATAATCAGCACAGAAACTTTGGCAAGGCTGTCTCAGCATATCATCCACTTCGTTTAGAGCTGGCAAGCACAAGTAACTGGAAAAGGGTTTCTCCAACAGATGCCAGCACAAACCAGCTGGACTTCAAACGAAGCCGGGAAATCCTGCAGAGGATTTCTCTACCAACCCACCCTCAGGTTACCGTAGCCCTATATGAAGAAGCTTCATTAAAGGAAAGCTTAAAAGGAGTTTGAAACTTAATTTCGCTCTCCACCTGACTTACAGGTCAATTTTCAAGCCAAGACCATATCAATTCACCTGATGGCCTGTTATTTTAAAGGTTAAAATTTTCAAGGCTAAAAGTACTCCATTCTACAACTCTGGGACACCCTGGATTAACCTTCAAATACCAGGAATACTCAAGAAGACTTCAGGAGATGGGAGAAACTACATACTTTGTTCCCTTAGGAGCCTTTCCAAATGTTACTGGCACATACTCAGCATTCAGAGTACTTCTTTGAGCTCAGCAGAAAGCAGCAGAGCATTTTCCTCCGAGCGTAGAGGCAGGAACGTGGCAAACATCCAACACTGGGCAGACTTATCCATCTCTCAATGCAGCCCATGCCACTAGTAAGCAAGAGGAGAAAAGCAGTCCACAGCATGGTTCAGTTGTAGGCTATTTAAGACGCTTAAGTAAGCCCTTAAACATTAAAAGCAAAATAGAGAAAATCTAGGAGCAACACAGCAAAAATTCTGAAGAAACTGGGTAACTACCTTCACTCTGACCTGAGCTTCAGTCAGTACTAGATGCCCACTGTGAAAATTAGGTCCCTGTAGTATATCAAGGGATAGAGGAACCCAGAAAACAGAAGTCACTTCATGCTTTGAAGAATTTAGATAGAACTCTAAAATTCATGCTGGAAGTAACCAGGGTAATTCTGGCACAGAAAATAATCTTCCTATTACTGACCTCAGATGAAGGTAGCTACCTTCCTACCACTCGGAAAACTCGTCACTGCAGTGGCATATGTGCACACATCAGAGGTAAGCCCCGGAGAGCACACAACGGACAGAGCAGGCTTTTGTTAGCCTCTCCAGAGCCCATCCCCGAGGCTGAGCATAGCCTCATTCCCAACTTACAGCAGAGGAGCTTGATAGGATGCTTGTACTCTTTCCATGCTTGAGAGGAGAGATAAAACAGCAAATTGGAACTCAAAGGCACAGAAACCAGACTGACAGTTCCTCCTCCCCAAATACAGAAAGACATCCCCTTAGTAACTAGAAATTTGTTCTTCCAGAACCCCTCTGAGTAGAAAAGGTAAATCAGAGACCACATCAAATTTCTTATCTCACCTCCGGCAGATCTCTCATCTATGCAAAGTCTCCCAACAAAGATGGAAGAGTGCTAGTCTATACAGCAGCTGGGGACCTGCAACTAATCAGAGCTTCCAGCTTGCTGGGAGCTCAACTCAGCAAGTTGTACTTCCATACAGGACTGGACTCATCCCTTCTATGCTACAATAGCCAAACCCACAACCTTGAAGACCAACACTTTTCCATACACATGTTCCTTGTGCACAGCACTTGACATATAAACACAAGATCCATTCCTGCTCCAGCTGGCAGCTCCAGGGCAGTGCTTGCCACACACGTCTGTGTACCCAGCTTCTATGCTTGCCATATGCTGCTGGACTGCACACACTGCTCCTCACCACCTCCCTGGTCTGTGTGCAGCCATGGAGAAATATAACAAATCACCTTTGTTTCCAGGGCAATGGGTGGGGGAGATATGGGGTATGAATTCCTCCCTTCTGGATTCTACCAAAGCTAGGAAGAAATATTGACATTCACAAGCCATGACTCACAACTGCCTTGTCCAGCACTCCACAAGTCCTGCTCACTGGCTGTCATGCCAGAAATGCCAGCATGGCTGGCATCTGCCAGCTGGCTTTGTTAGGGTATAAATTTGACCAAAACCATCCTTCCCTTTTATCTTCTTTACTGTTACAGTGTGGTGATCACCGAGGATCAGAGTGCTCACTGAAAACACAATCACGCAGGCATAATGACTGTTGCTCTGGCAGGTAACAGGTCAGCAATGCTCAAACATGAGACACGTCACACAAAACAAAACCTCTCCCCCAGAAGCTCCTATCTCAAACCATTCCTGGTCCTAATTTTAACTGGATTTCATTTGTGAAGGAGCCACAAAATCTGTCATTCGTACTCCAGCCATGCTGGTAAAACACACCCGTGAATTTAAAGAGTTGCCAATGATACCTCCATTGACCTCTACATAGCTAACTCCTGACTGCCCCTCCTTCCCCCACTAGACTAGTACCTTGCCCCCACTAGTAGCTACTCATGCTTACATCGTTCTACAGAGAGGCTGGCTACACTTTCATGTCCATGTTGAGCTTATTGCACTACTGCCTGAAATGCACCTACAGAGCTGTACAGCACTTTTCCAGCTCAGTCTGGAGAGCCCTGATCACCCAGCCAGCAAGAGAACTTAGCTTAGAGACACAGACCAAGCTGGTCATACCCAAATGTGGCCCAGACCCAGAACTACACCTCTTGCTCTGCCATGCAATGCCAGGAGTACATAACAGTCATTATGTGCTTGGTCTTCCCCATGTCTACTTCTCCCCCATTGGGGCAGCTGTGTTCCAGAGCAAGGTATCAGACATGCTTTCACCTTACCCATTTGTGCAGTTGGCCACAGACAGACTTTTCTCCCACAGTATCTCTTGAATGTGTTTCTTCCTGTCAACCTGTCCCTCTCTTACAGTGGCAAAGACATCTGGGAAACATGCTGCAGATTTCAGCCCAACTCCACAGCTTCTTAGAAGCATGCATCTTCCACTCTGCAGTGACAGGGACAAACTCCACTGAAGCACAGGCACTTAGAGCCAGACAACTTTCCACTGCCAGAGCTCCCCACTGCTCTATATAAAAACAGCTCCTGCTGCTCTGTTCTCTTTCCTATAAAAGGAAAGAGAACCTCCGCTGGAAAAGTGAACTTTGCTTCTTTTGCATTCAGATCTGGTACCAGAAATGGATAAGAAACAACAGTAAGTGCTAAACATTTTATGTCACCCATTTCTGGCACAGTTTTAGCTTACAAAACCTCACTACTGCTGCCAGGAACAACCTGTAGGTCTGAGCAACACTCCCTCTTGCACCTCCCAAACGTCTCATTTCCACTTCTCTTAAGAGGCCCTGACACATCCAACATCCTCCATGCTCCCTCACTCAGATGCATTCACCTGTTACACCCATGCTCAGCAGGTAGAAAAAGTGACTACTTGGCAGCCTACATGGATTCAGGCAATACACACTGTGCAACTCCCTGCATGATTAAAACTGCATTTGCTTGGCTGTATCCTGCTGACAGTGGCTGTGGGTCAACACTCAGATGAATTTAAACAGCTGCCAAGTACCCTCACTTAACCTCCACAGAATGTAATTCCTGATGTCCTTTCTTATCCCACTAGACCGGTATCCTGCCTCCAACAGTGCTCAGCACTGCTGGCACCAAAACTATGCATAAACCACACACATAAATAATATATATAAATACATCAATAACTCCATAAAGTTGAAGCTGGCATGTCATGGCAGCTACTCATGATTGCATCCTTTAAGGAGCTGGCTACACTTTGAGGCCCGTGTTGAGCTTATTGCACTACTGCCTGAAATGCACTTACGGAGCTGTACAGCACTTCTCCAGCCTCAGACTGGAGAGCCCTGACCACCCAACCAGCAAGAGAACTTAACTTAGAGACACGGACCATGCTGATCATACCCAAATGTGGTCCAGACCCCAAACCACACCTCTTGCTCTGCCATGCAAGGCCAGGAATGCAAAATAGTCATTATCCTCCTGATCATTCTGCCAAGAGTTTTATTACTGTGCAGCAGCCAGGATGCAGGACTAATAGGACTCACTGAATTCATTCCCCAGGATGCCAGGCTGCTGAGATCACAAGCAGAGGAGTCTGGCAGGCAGGACAGAGCAGAGCACTGGCAAGAGAGATGCCCATCAGCAGTGCTGCTATTACAGTGCTGATCCTTGCCAAGAAGGCCTGGCAGTGAATGGGGTTTGTGCCATGGGGAGGGCTATTACAAGGTACTCTCTGCAGAACTGACAAAACACCTCAACTCCATTCCACAGCTCTGACGTTCTTCACTTCTTTCTCCACACCCTGGCTTCAGGCATGTGGTGGCAAAGAAAAGCACCTGTCTTACAGATTGGGAAGATGGTCACCGTTCTGTGTGAACATTCTGCCAAAAGGCACATGCAAGAAAAGAATGGGGAAATGGGGCAACTTTACAGTGACACCGTTCGTTTCATTTTGGCTTTACTGTGGCAAAAGGAAAATCATGTCCAGCGTCTGAAAGGCAGGATGAACAAGTAAGGCAGAAGACCTGGTCTTCACCTTCAGGATGTGGAAGGTTTTTGTCTGTCCCACACAGCCAGGGAAACTGACACAAGCTTTAATTTCCAGGAGTCACCCTCCCTCAGGCTTTCTATGACTTCAGCTGTCAGTTCACATGGTCAAGGACAGCTGGAGATAACCCAGTGTTGAGCCCAGAAGCAGAGAGTAGAGATGGGGAGTAGGAGAGCATTTTCTCAGGAGGTTTCAAGAGCAAGACTGATGAAGCCTCTGGGGACAGCAGGAGTAGACTAGGAAATGAAAAAGCAAAGCTGCTCCTTTGATTTCAGAGTCAGTCCATCCACCTTTATCTTTCTAAACTTCTGTCTTAAACAGAAGGCACAAGAAAAGCAGACAGACAGCATGATTACTTGATAAGTGACAAAATCACCTGGAAACATCAGGCAGGATAGTTTGCCACATACAGGTATACACGGTCACAAAGAGGTTACGTGTACAAATACTGTGAGGGTGGTGAGGCATAGAACAGGTTGCCGAAAGTGGTGAATGCCCCACCCCTGGCAGTGTTCAAGGCCAGGTTGGACAGAGCCTTGGCAACATGGTCTAACGTGAGGCGCTCCTGCCCATCGCAGGGGGGTTGAAACTAGGTGATCTTAAGGATCTTAAGGTCCCTTCCAACCCTAACTATTCTATGATTCTACATAAATACATATTTTCTCCTCTGCACAACAAGTAGCCCACCACATTCCTTAGAGCAGAAGCCAAACTTCATAGAAGCAACAAGGGAATTTACCTGTGGGATGACCCAAATAGAAGAGACACAGCTCATCAGTCAGCCCCTTCAGGGCTGTCTCAAGAGCAAAGGAGTCATTGCCTGGTCTGTGTATGTGCAACTGGAACAGCTAGAGTTGTGCTACAACTTCTATTGGCTCGGAATAACACAATATGCCTTCTGGAAACTTCCTAACAGGGATAAATAGCACTCCATCAGCCAATCCCACCTAACAATTTTGCTTGACAAGGGAATAGAAGCAGATTTCTTCCACCCCCTTGCTGAAGAATCTCTCACACCCATCAACACAAACTTTCAGAGGCTGCACTGAAAAACATCCTTCACAGAGCCAAGATTTCGGCTGTGTGTGCCTTATTGAGCCTTAAGAGACGCCTCCAAGTCCTGCCCACTTCCAAATGGGCATAAGACTGCACAAGAGGCCTGGGAAGCTAAATCATTTGAGAAAAAAATCTTCTTGGGCACCAGCTTTTTCAGAAGATTACTTTCATATTAGAAGATTACTTTCATATTAGATCCAAAAGGAAAGGCACAGTCTCATCTAGGCTATTGAAGTTCCTCTTAGTGCTCTGCTCTACACCTGCCTTGAGACAGGAGAAAGAAGACTTGAGTGTTAAGCTCCCACAAAATGTAACCACCTCAGCTCCCAAGTAAAATGAGATGTCATAGATGGGACATCATCTCAAGCACACAGAAAAGGCATGTTCTTATTGTTTACTGCAACCAAAATACAGCAGGGACTGTAAGGACTTTTACCAGGCAACTGGGGGAGTCATTCTCCTCCACTGCAGAAAGACTCCACAGAAAGGTAAGCCATTATTTAAATAAGCCACAGGCCAACCAATACATGTGGCAGTTTGGAATAAAACATATTTTTTGCAGAAATACAGCAGATGGACAGAAATACATCCAGGTCAGGTACTCGGACATCATCAGCAAACTACAGAGCAAGGATGTGATCTCAGAACAGTGACATGGAAGAGCTCAAAAGCTGCCAACTCCTCCAACTCACAGCCCAAGCTTTCAGCAAGGATATTTGAGTCAACATACTGGCACCTAAGAACAGATGTAGCAAACCAGAGCCTAGACCAAACTATGCAAGCCAACGTTACACCTTTAACAGGGACCTGTCAGCAGATACTTCAGGTAAAGCGTAAGTGATGCTGCCCCAAACACTGCCTAGTTTCCAACAGTTTGCTGATTGGGAATTGCCTGTCCTAGGCACACAAACTTCTTCAGAGTATCTAAATAAACTGAAATTTCTGCATCAGCTTTTCCAGTTTCTGTTGAGCTCAGCAGCAGCTCTGAAGAGACAGATGCTCTGTTCTCTCCAACACAGGCAGTCATCTTTGGTAGCAGGAGGGCTAGGATGGACCTTTGTCTGACTGGTGACATGCCAAGAGGCTCTCCAGCCTCAACAATACCAGGCAGTAGATATGCCGTCACAACAAAAGCTTCCCTAGGAAGCTAGGCAATGAATGGCCTCACAGATGGCAAAAGAAACACATTTTGGCAAAAGGGACTTGTTTCAAAACTGTTTCAACAAAATGGCCACCACTGGGCATTACCTCTGATGGGTGATGCCATTTTAATCAACCCTTGTTCTAGCAGACATCAGCAGAACTCTCAGAGCAAGCCAGAAAGTGCTGCAGGGAGACAAAGGAAGTGAAACAGCCTAACTTAAGGGATGCTGTAGAGTAGCCTGAAATAAAGATATGTCATTGCTAGAATTCAACAAGATACTGCAACAGGTTGATTACAAAAGCCCTCAGGAAAAGCCAGGATGTTTCCGAATTTACAGCAGTTTACATTCTTCATGAGATGACATGGGGCAAAGACTACTGGGAAAGCCCTCATGGCAGGCAACAATAACCCATCGCCACCAGCTTCCTATCTGACTCAGCTTCCACAAAATGAAAGCAATGGAACATCGCCTAGACTGTGCAGTAAACAAGGGCTCGTTCACCCCCTCCTCCACCTCTAACAGTCCTACGAGCCCAACACAAATGACAACTCTTACAACAGTGAGACCCAACTAAACAAAAGGCAGGGGGAGATAAATATCGTTTCACAAGATGAAGGTAACACTCAGAACAGCTTTCCTAATGCATGGCCTGTGTTAAGCTTCTGACACCAGCAAACACCTCTCCTCCCGCAACAGGTTAACAAACTTCTTAAGCAAAAAAATTAAAAGGAAAGAAGCGAAAGCCAAGCCCCTATAAAGTAGTACAATGTCACTGGGCGCCGATGGGGAAGCAAAGTAGTGCTACAACAGAGCTGGCCTCCGGTGAGCGCGGCCAGGTACAGGCGAGCCACGGCGGCGCAGCCAGGAGGGAGCGGCGGCCAGGAGAGCGTCAGACCCCGCTGCCATCAACGGGGCCCAAGGGCAGCGCTTCGCCTCCCCTCTCCTCTCCCTCCCAGGCCGGGAACGGCTGCCGCCACCCAGCCGCTTCTCCCACCCCGCTTCCCCAAGGCGGGACCCGCTGCCTCACCAACGGCCACCCGCCTGGCCACCCGCCCTCCCCGGGAGGCCGCCATTTCGGGGCTCCCGCCTCACCCTCCGCGGTGAGCCCCGCCGGACCAGAGCGCTCCGCGCCGCCTCACGCCCCGACCTGCCGCGCTGTGAGGGAGGGAGAGAAGGAAGGAGGGAAGGTGCCGGCAGAGGGAGGGCGGGAAGGCGGAGCGGAGCGCTCAGCCCAGCCCGGGACACTCAGCGGGCGCCACCAGCCGACCTCGCGGGGCGGTGCCTCGCTTAGGGGCACTTCCCTGCGGCAGCGGAGCCCGCCCGCACAGCCCGGCCGGGTCCGGCCTCGCCAGTTGAGATTATTTTCGCTTCCCGCAAAACAGAGCACCCCGGAGCGCGGCGGTTTAAGCGGCCTGCGGGCTCGGCCGTGCTTGCGGCGCAGTCGCGGGGCGCTTGGCGTTGCTGGTGCTGTGCAAGGCGGCAAAACGTGCCTCTGGTAGGGCAACCCCCGCTAACCTAGGCCTCACGCTGTTGTTTCCATTGCTGCAGGCAGCACATTACTGCAAACTCGAGCTGCAGCTTCTTTCTCTCTGTTTTTTTAGGCGTCAGACTTGCTTGTTAAAGAGTTTTCCAGTAAATCAAGATCAAGCCCCGACTGGCACATTGCCTCATCTTTCCATTACCTCATTTCAACTTCAGCCCAAATACACCCGTGCGAAGCAACAGCCCTGCACAGGGGCTGGTCTCAGAGAAGGACTCTCCTGCGGTACTTGAATTTTCAGGAACAGATTTCTCTTTGTCAAATATGAGTTGAATGCTGTTGGAGACTGTGCTTGTGCTG
>JANHGB010038891.1:3136-20412 GCA_026283785.1 Coracopsis vasa
GATAGGACAAGGGGTAATGGGTTAAAACTTAAACAGGGGAAGTTTAGATTGGATATAAGGAAGAAATTCTTTACTGTAAGGGTGGTGATGCACTGGAATGGGTTGCCCAAGGAATTTGTGAGTGCTCCATCCCTGGTGGTGTTCGAGGCCAGGCTGGACAGAGCCTTGGGTGACATGGTTTAGTGTGAGGTGTCCCTGCCCACGGAAGGGGGCTTGGAACTTGATGATCTTAAGGTCCTTTCCAACCCTAACTATTCTGTGATTCTATGATTTTATGATTTTGCATGGAGCTGATGGCTGAACAGAGTAACTTTACTAGGCTACATTTTCACTGGTAGGCTGCTACTACTCTGAAATACTCCTCAGGATAAGGATGTCCCTCAATATCCTCAGAGAAACATATCCTGTTCTGGAATAAAGTTGAAGCAAATGTGTGGCCTATGAAGCTATTAAAGCATCAGTTCAGGAAAGTGTGTTTTACAATTATCAAGACACTGATGTCTCATCATACTGTAGTACCAGGATTCTCTGTCCACCTATTATGAACTTGGATGTCAAATATCTGCAACAAAAGCTTTTCAGAATTTGTCCTGATCCTCTTCCACTGAACTCCACACTGACGTTGCTGTACACTGGCTTGGTGAGGGCTGGTGCATAGTGTGTGCTCTGTAGTACCATTCTAGAAGAACCTCTATTACACGTATTTAACAAATCTTATCTCTCTTGAGGGGAATGCAAAAAACAATTTCTGAGCTGTAGTTGTGTCATTTTCAAAATGTGCCTTAAAACCTATGAAACTCACAAGAATTATCCACACATAAGAACTGTGTGTGGAGGTGGGTGAAAGGCACTTTCACAGCTTTTTGAAGGTGTCTGCAGACACCTTTATACCTTCTACTCTGCTTTATCTGTTGCTGCAAAGGATTCCAACTGAATCCTGGTTTGTAAAGCCATAAAGACAAAGCTTAGACCAAAGCATTTTTCTGCTGCTCTTTGGCAGCTGTTGTCCTGCTAGCACTGCATAAAGATCTAACACTCAATAGCTTTCCACGGAAGACTGGGTATCTGTGATGGGTTTGTTTTTTCAAGGATTAGCATTAGAGGTTTAGCTGGGAACCGACCTAATGTCATTAGCAATATATCCATTAAACAAGACTTAGCTACGTAAACCATCTGTTCATTCAGAAGAGTTTAGAATTAAATTGCATGGATAAGATAAGCTGCTCTTTGCCATTATTCTGCAGAAAAAAACAGCCCTACTGTGAAGCAAGGATAACAGGTATCAGTAAAGATAAAACAGGAGCTTGAAATATTTTAACTCTTTTTTTCCTCCAGTGATTGCTTTGGTCTTATTTTTCTGGTAACTCACAGATATACAGCTCAGACATTCATGGTGATGACAATATTAACCATGACTTCTTGTGACTGATATATTTTGACATAGTTTTGTCCCTTGGAGACCCAGGGAATTATGATTTTGACTTCCAAAACCTGGACAAGTATTATTTCATATTTTTTTCAATGCTCTGCTATTAGACCCGAGGAAAAAAGATAGCCTGCCACCAGCAGAAGTTGAAGAAAAGCTAAAGAACGGCATTTGATCTAAAAGCTAACACACTTTCCTCAGAAAGTGTGGTCAGGGCTATTATGTTTTTAATGAATTCCAGGTGAAAGTCAAACAAACAGAAATGGCCCAAAAGACCAAACCAAATAGCCAAAAAGATCAACCAATCACCAAGCTCTGCAAAGGGAATAACTGAGTTGTACTCATACTTTTAGTGTGAGGTGTCCCTGCCCATGGCAGGGGGGCTGGAACTTGATGATCTTAAGGTCCTTTCCAACCCTAACTATTCTATGGTTCTATATTTCAAATCAGTTTAAACACATCTGTCAGTATGGATGGAAACAGATACAAAACCCCTAAATCAGGAAAACTGACATTTTACTGATACCCCAGAAGATTCATTGTGATGCTAATCAAAAGGCATGGAGCAACACCACAAAGGACTATTTTGCAGGACACAAGGTGGGTCACCTGTGATTTTTCATATATTAAGCCTAGAGTTCAAAGCCACAGTCCAAAAGGAAAATAACTCTTCTTTCTGCCTCATTTTCGACTCATGGAAGAATGACAGGGTGCTGACAGCATGACATTCACTGTTTGTATCTCTGCTCAGATTTCTGCAAAGGAAAGCTGACATGTTACGTTCTAACTTGGCCAGTACCTCCTATATACCCATTCAAAATGCCAGTGGAAACTGCTTTTATTCATCTGCAGAGATTGACAGGAAATCCCAATGAGATAACTATGTTTCCAGAACGAAGATCTTGGCAATGCTTATGTGGAGCTGTGATATGAAACTCATCTGCCTAGAGATATGTAGGACACCCAGGACTGTATAGTAAAATCTCCCAGAAACTATGAAAATTAAGACAGCTCACTCTTATTAAAAGTGCTGTCTGTAACAAGTACTTCTCAACATGCGAGTGAGGCTGTGTGTGTATCTCTGCATGAGCAGAGCTATTGTGCATGTGTATCCATGTGTACCTGTCACAGGTCAGGTTGCAGGAAGTTCACATCTTTCATTATTTTAAAATGAAAAAAATCCCACTTTTTTGATTTATTTTTTTTAGTGGGAAAAAGAAAAACATTTAGAAAACCCTCGTAGTACAACTTGCTACAGACATTACATAATCGGAAGACGATGCTTCCAGACTACTCAACAGATACTTATATGTGCATTTTTTTTAAAGGATATGCAAATATGCTGGTTTATTAAAACAGAAATATGATAGCAAATGTTTTAACCCACTGTCAAATATTGTGTTATGTAGCAAACTTGGTGATAGCTCTGTTATTTCTCTATCTATGCAAAATCAAAATGACAGAAACCTGTTCCGCACGTAAGAGCACTAAAAATATTCATTGCTACTCAGCACTTTGTTTGGCAAACTTCATACTTGATATTCCTAGTAGAACTGAGCCCATGGTCAGTCCATGATGAGGACAGCAATGAGCTGTGTGTTGGCTTCCACATATGACAAATCACTCCTGGGATGCAAGAGGTTCTCATACCATGGCAAGGACTAGCTGAGTAAATACACAAAATGACCTCAGAAGTAGCATTTACAAGGCTGAATTTATCTCATGTGCTGCTGTATTACACTGTTCAGCAATACTCTGCACTGTAGATTTTTATGTATAGAGGCCAGGTATTTGTTAAATTCCAGCCAAGCATTAAGAAGCCTAAAAGCTGTTAACACACAGTGCGCTGTCAGTGCAGGGAAGGACTGTGATTTGTAAAACCCAGTTAAAGACAAGGCTGCACGTTTTACCATTTCTGTAGAAATTACAGAGAACTAAGCAATAACTGACAACTCAGCTGTCTTACACTGACCACTGTTGGTCATCATAATCATCACTTAAAAGTACTTCCTGCTCCACACTTCTGAAGTCATCTGCAGATGCAGGCTAAGCTTTCTGCTTTTGGACCTTCTAAACCATAAATAGCCACCTATGGACAAACAGGTGACTACCCTGTAACTTTAAAAAATAGGCCACATTTTGGTGCTTTCATATGGTTGCTACAGCCAAAGCTACTTAGGAGGAGTCCTAATGCCTTACACTAAAGCTGAAAGATCTGATAGACTGCAATGGCTGAATTTGGAATACTGAATTCCTACTTTCCATAAATCTGCCACACTCAAACACATACAGTGGGATGGAAAACAACGTGAGATAGTTTTTAGACTTATAGATTGCAGATGTATTAACAGATCCTGGCAAAATTTAGGACAGTCTCTGAACAGTCACACATGTAAAAATACAGGTTGGACCTGGGAGGGGTCAGAAAGAGGAATGCTTGCAGAAAAGACCATGGCATCATAGGAAATCCATCATGAAGGGAGTTCAAGGAGTCTATTAGTATTTATCTTTGCCCTAACTCCAGATCAGCTTCACCCAAACTATTCCTGACAGATGCTTGCCTAAAACCTTAATGGGTGAAAACTCCTGGGCTTCCCCAAGCAATGCACTCCAAGGTCTAGTGACCCATGCATGCAATAACAAAGTTCCTTCTAGTGAGTCAGCCAAATCATCCTTTCAAAAATATTGCTTCTTTTCCAGTCCCTAGTGGAGAAAATATTCTTCCTCACCACAGCCTTTGAAATCTTTCCATGTTTGAGAACCATCATGTTTCTCCTTGCTCTTCTTTGTCACCAAGTTGAATGCCGGATGCAGAGATGATATGCCCATTTATACATCCCAGGGCAAGTGGTGTATTTTTTTGCAACAATGTGATGTTACTTATTTACTTCAGTGTGTGTTCTGCACTACTGCTGGATCCTTTCCTACACAACTGTTGCTTTGCCACTTATTTCCTACATTGTATTTATGCACATGATCAGTGCTCTTGTCCCTGCAGAGCAATATTCTTGTTATTGCCCATGTTTTCTCCAGCATCTTAAGAATATTTTAAGTTCTGATAATGTCCTTCACAATGCTTGCAATTCCCAATACCGTATATGTATTCCAAATAAATAATGAAAATACTGTGTGCTACCAGGACATGGACAGACAGCGTTTTCTATACCCTTCCAGTTAAACAGTCAGCAATGACCAAAATACCTGCTTCTCCAAAGTAGAAAGTTTGAGTAAAAGTTAGTACTGCTACAGCTACCCTCCCATGTTTGAGTGAGATGGCCTGGAGAAACAGAGATGATTGGGCAGTAGCAAAATGAAACAACAATTTTTGTGAGAAAATAAGTGCTTTTCAAATCTCATGGAGACCTTAAAACCTTAAATAAGATTTTGTTATAAATGTGATTGTTTAGTAACATCTTCAGTTCAAACATTCTTTCCATCTTGAGGTTCTAAGTGGTAAATCCATTTAGGTTAAAGAAAAATAAAAGAAAGCAAAAGACCTCAAAATACCCCAAGATGGTATGTATTCATAAATGCTGAGAATTGTCATAGAATTCAGTAAACCCTCACATGCATCCCAGAAGAAATATACAGTTCAGAGAAGGAAAACAAGTGACAGCACTGGAAAAAATGCAAAAGTTACCCTATGAAAGTCAGTGGTGGTGCTGTGTTCTCCATCTTCTGTGTGATCCTTGCACATCTCATATTCAGCATATCAGAAGTCCAATGCCCAGAAACCTGGCCACTGAACAATGTGAACGGCAAAGCTGTTCAAAAATCTGATCACTCCTTCATGTACTTACTAGTCATTTCGGTGTAAAATTCATATACTCAATACTTGAATACCAACATACACTCTAACAACTGTGCCTTGACAATACTGTATCAATGTGGTGCTGTTTTTACTGTCCAATAAAACTGAAACACAGGCAGCTAATGCGACTTCAGGGATCCTGGGACCTTGGTGGGAAGACTGAGAAGTCATCACTCATGTCACTACACAGTTACTTTGCAGATTTAAGAGCCCATTATTTATTTCTGCAGCTTCCTTCTTGTTACATTCTTCAGTTGGACTCAAAATATATCAAGAAATGCAGTTCTTCAAACTTAGGCTCCACAGCATTATGAGAACAACCACCTCTTACCTTGCAGCTGAGTTTTTAACAGCTTTGAGAAAACACCTCTCATGTAAAGAATGTGTGACTCTACCCTTCAGACTGAGAAAAACATGGAGTAAAGAACAGCAAAAGAAGGTAAAAGGGCAACTTACCATTAAACAAGTTACTAGAATGACAAAGATGCTGAGAAATATGACAACCGCATAAAATCCTTCTTTGCTCCAGATTTTGTCTGCTTCATGTTGGCCTTGCAAAACGTTTTTCTTTTTGAACCAACAAAACAGAAAGAGGAAGAGAAAGTTACACAATAGCGTGTGCAGATTAAATAGCTCTTGTCAGGCATTAATCACCCTCCTCAGCTTTGTCACAGTTCACATTCCACAGTATATGGCACTCACTTTGAACACTGCTATGTGCATACCCACCTCACCCACACTCCCTGTGTCTGTGTGCGTGCATGCCATCCAGTGGCTCCAATGCCACGCGAGGTGATATAAGACCTCCTCCGTGGCTGCTGAGAGAATAATCCTCCTCCAGGAGTCATGTGCTGGGTGAAGGCAAGCAAACAAGACCCATGGCTTTCTTGGAAACTACAGAGCTCATTAGGTAAAAGGGCTGCGAGAACTGCTCACCCTGCTTCCTTCTTCCCACTGCTTATCTCCAGCCCACACGCCAGCCTCCCGACTGCTCACACTTGACACAGGAGCAAAGAGCAGGTGACTTGCTGGTTTGCCTTCATGAGCCGGGAAGCCCCAACACTGTCACCTTTAGGTTGCAAGCACACACATGTGCATGTGTAAAAAATTCTGATTTATGCTGGAGTAATCTCGTTCTCCATCTATCTACAACTCCGTGTTTGCTTAAAGTAATCTCATGATCTTTGGGTTCTTGCTGATAGTACATTTCTAAAACAGCTGTGCACAGTAACATTTCCAGAACTCCTGGCGATTATGAAATATTAATAATTCTAAAAAGCATTTATTTTTGGCTTTACTGCAGTGTGGTCACTTGGCTGAGATACTAAATGACCAGAATTTCACTGTTTCCAAACAGAGAGTTGGTAGTAGAAACAGGGTACACATACACATACCCTGAGTCTAACTGCAATACATTATTTAGAATAAACTATAGCATCTTGTGCTTTCACAACCACAATTCAGTAGACATTGATTTCCCAGTTTTGGGGTACTTACTTTTCTTAATTGTGTATTTTCAGTACAGTTCTCAGACTGAGTAAAAACTACTTTTGTTAAGTTCTTGTTTCCATTGTAAATATTCGATGTCTTGGTGTTTCCGTTTTGCTGAAATTCCCTAATGGCTTTAATTAAACTTCTTGTTTAATTAGTGAGCTGTCTTCTGTCTCAAGGTGGCCTTTTCTTCTCTCTAGGGTCACTGAGTAAGAGGACTGCAAGTTTTCCACAGAGGAAAGAGTTCCTCTCTTTAGAGATGAGTGGCTGCTCACTGTACCTGTGTAACTGAAGGGACCCTCTAGCACTTTACATGGATACTGTGTGCTCCAACGTTTGCTAAGCCACTGATTAGCCTGCTCTTTTGAACAGTTAATATGTCAAGCAAACTTCCTGTGTCCATCAGCCTCTCAAACATAAGAAGTCATTATGAAGTTGAATGCATGCAGAAAGGCTTGCTGAGGAGAAGATCATGGCCTGGGGAACAGAGGACAAGCTGACAAAAACCTGCTGCATGCTGAATCCCTATAGAGTTTTCATGCTGCTCCTTTCAGCACAAGTTTGTGCCCTGCTTGCCTTGAAAAGGGCCAGGACAATGGACATTAAAGTCAGTGCAGATGCATGACAATTCACAAATCATACTGACCCAGAATGCAAACATTTAGAGAAGTATTTGGTATAAGGGTTAATTTATGGTAACTTGATTGCTAAAAAAAAAATGCCTGTGTATAACCAGGAGTTGACTGCTTTAGAGCTGAAAGCATAGTAAGGAAGAGTTTTCTCTGGAAGTTATAGCCCCCGGTAAATCCTTCACCCTCTTCTGCTAAATAACAGAAACAAACCTTGTAAAATTAGTGTATTTGTCTGTGTGTGTAATCATGCAGTGCTTCGTGGTCTGGGCTTACACATATTGCAGGTATCACAGTTTAACAAGGTTTCTGAGTGTCAGTCTGACGTTTAGTGAGGGCTTTCAAAGATAAACTGGAAATCCTGCCAAATATTTCTGCAGAAACTGTTCCTGGACACATTCAAACAGTGCTGCCACTCCAGCAGGGTGCAGCTCCCCATGCAATCTGCCAGCTCAGCACAGCGACGTTCTTCTGCTGTGCTTATGGCACAGGACGCGGATCCCAGTACTGGCTCACAGCCCGAATTTGCAGCTGCTCCTCACTCAGCACTGCTCCTATTGAGCTCCATGGGAATCCCACAGCGACAGAAGCAGCTGCAGCTCTGGCCCATTAGCTATATACTGTTTGACCCTGGGTGGATTACCTGATGGCTTTCCGGTGTTTTAGATCTCTCAGGAGGAAATCCAGATATAAAACAGGAGCTGAAGGGGAATTGGCTGTGCTGACCTTTTGTAAGTGAGTAAATGGATTTGGTTATTTTGTACCTCTCCACTGAAAGGACAAATACACTAAAAACTAAATGAAGAACAAATAGGATTTTTTCACTCAATGACAAAATGAGGCACTAAAATTAAAGCTAATTCACTAGCATCACAGACTTCATACACATTGCTGAGTTAATACTAAGAGAATTAGCTCTATGACGTCTGTATGTTCAGATTGCCTGATTTGTCCTTCTAAAAATAAAGTTCAAAGAAATGTATGCCACAACTTAAACTTATCTGACACACCATTTTGAAACACTTCAGTAGCACCTTCACCTAAGCAAAGAAGTCTCTCCCCTGGATCTAACCGCAGGACAGCAGTATCATTGCTTAAGCTGCTCCCTAATGACAGAAGAGGCTTTGACCTCCAGTAAATGAGTCATCTCATGACCATGATAAGGAATTGCTTTCTGAAACGTCAGTGCTGCTCATTCAGAACTTTGTTCCTTGGCTTGGGAAAACTGATAAAGAGGGATGGCAGCTGCCACAGTCACTACAAATTGTTGGCACCCAGGAAACAACCCTGCAGGATGGGCTAATCATAGAACCATAAAATGGTTTGGGTTGGAGGGGATCTTAATGACCTTCTAGTTCCAACCCCCCTGCCATGGGTAGGGAAACTTTCCACTAGACCAGGTTGCTCCAAGCCCTGTCCAGGGGGAAGGAAGGGATGAGGAAGCCAGGGATGGGGAAGCCACAGCTTCACTGGGCAACTTGTTCCAGTGCCTCACCACCTTCATAGTGAAGAATTTTTCCCTAATATCTAATCTAAATCTACCATCTTTCAGTTTAAAGCCATTACCCCATTGACAGGACTCCTGTCCATGACCATGGGCAATGAGGCTCCCACATGAAGACGTGCTTTCTGTGGCTCAACTGACTGATGTTACTTCACACTTCCCTCACTCAGTTGGGAACCTCTTCCTGCCTGAGAATCCACTAAGACTTTTGGATAGTTTTTGAGGAGTGGGAATGTACCATGGCCATCAGAGGGCAGGAAGATAAACTCAGATTAAGCTGCAAAAAGCCCTGATAAAGGCAGGGGAATACCAGAGCAGGTGGGATGGCAGGGGAGTTCCAGTAGCTCAGGCACCATCAGGTACCAGAGTAATCTTGGCTTCAGGGAGGAAGGCTCATCATCATGTACACCCTCACGAGCTCCTCACCCTGTGTTTGATGCTATTCCCTAAGGAGTCTCTGCAATCAGGTGAGTCATTCAGGCAGAATTAGCTAGGTTAATTTAAACAGTTTAAATTCAGTATAATTCAAGGTGGGGAAGAGTCAATGTATTCTTAACAATCCCACGCTATCGCTAATCTTATGGAAGAGTGCCTGCACAGGTATCTGCTTTGGTCAGAACTGGAACAAATGTGTTTAGAAAAATTATTTTTTATATATATATGTATATATCTATTAAGACATTAAAATGGAAGTAAGTAGTCATTGTAAAATCTATGACTGAAAGATCCTGCCAAGGTAGCAGGAGCTGCCAAGAAAGGCAAGTCTGCACTGGAAAATAGGTGAATTTACAGATTTGGTCAGTTAATCCCAATTAGTTCCTTGGGATAAAACACTAATGAAAGGATGGCAAGCTGTCGTTCTGAGCTCAGAGGAAAGCTTACAGGAAGCTAGGGATCCAACTTAAGATCGTAGACTCATAGAATCATAGAATGGCTAGGGTTGGAAAGGACCTTAGGATCACCAAGTTCCAATCCCCTGCCGTGGGCAGGAACACCTCACAGTAGAAGATGTCACCCAAGGCTTTGTCCAACCTGGCCTTGAACAGTGCCAGAGATGAAGCATTTACCACTTCTTTGGGCAACCTGTTCCAGTGCCTCACCATTCTCACAGTAAAGAATTTCTTCCTTATATCTGACCTGAACTTCACTTTGGGTTTTTTTTTCTGCTATTTTAACTATGCTATCTAAGGCAGGTTAGGAAAGTCTGCCAAGAAATCAGTTCCACCCACAGTGAAAACATGCAGGAACATGCATGACCTCTCAGACACTGATCCAGTGTCCTCCCAGGACAGTGGATAAGAGCCACTTGGTGTGTCCCATGACAAAGCCTCCCCAAAGACTGTGCCTTACACACACGTGCAATTCAGTGTTGTGATTTCATGTCAAATCTGGGACGCCTTCGGGGCTCCTGACCTGCTCTGGGTGCACCTGTGCAGATGTGATGCTACATTTGCCTTGCCTGATGGCAGGAGCACATGTTTGTGCTCTGCTTTGCTCCCAGGAGCCCCTCTCGGTCTAGACTGTTGTAATTTCTAAGCTATTGGTTTTGATCAGTTGTCCTTACAATGACTTACGGTTTCTGTATGCTTTAAGTGCATGACTGCTTCCTTTGATTTCTTCTCTAAGAAGTTAATACCACACACTTCAAAGGCAACCAACTGAAGCTTTGTGCAAGGAGGCTATAAAAGCACATTTTCAGATTGCATAATTTTGGCATGATTTCTGGAAATTTCTCCTTCAGTGCCGTATCTTCCAGCTGGCAGTTAACTTATCTCTCAAAAGAAAGTAACCCTTCTTTTACTTACTGTAACTTCAGTTATTTTTGTCATTCAAAACCACTTCAAGTTCTCTTTACTCTACTAAGCTCTGAAATCCAGTAACATTTTCTTTTTTTCTCTAAGCACAATTTAAAGCCATTAGGAAGTCGTGATTCCCACACTACAATAACATGGACTGCCTGAGTCATTGAATGTGATCCCACAAACAAGCACCAATTCAGTAGTTTGTGCTGGGGAAGTCTGCTCCTGGCCCTGACACACACCGTGAAGCAGAATACAACCCTAAACCCCACTTCAGACACAAACTTAAGACCATAATAAAAAAGCAAATGCTGCAACTACAGTAGGCCATTGGAAGAGAGAGGACATATGGAAGGTATTGCCATTGCCCTGGATTCCTGAAATGGCAGTGACTCCATTAAATTCATTTTTTTACATTCCCAACAGTACATGTCCTGTTCTATAGCAGGCAGCAAAGGACTCTAGTGGCTCCTACAGCAAAGGCATATAGGGAACCTGCTCCTTCAGCTACTGCAGAATAAGAAACTAGGATATGAATTTTGAGAAAGGCAATTTAATTAAAAATATATCAATATGTTTAATGCATCAGCAGATTTGAACTGGCAAGAGAACTGTAGAGAGAACCAGTAGACTTTCAAGCCTTTAGCAGCTCATACTGAAATAGGCAGCTAAAAAAGAAGACAAATTCCAGCCCTAACACCTCTGTGTCAGCCACCAACCTAGAAAGATGTGGGTAATGTTTCCTTTCTGCACAGATACACTGATAGTGCAAATACGATACTGGTTGTGAAGCATTCAGACTCTTTGGTGGAAGAGTGCACAATTTATTGGCTCATTATTTAATTAGGATTGAATACACAACCACACAACGTGTAAAATAATGTGTCAAAGATATCTAAAGCTTTGTGTAACTATATCTTCCTTCAAAGGTTTGCCTGTTTTGATTTTCTTTGCTGTTACTTCGTTTGGAATGATTTGCTCTTAGAGCAAGTTGAGAGAAGAGTAAATTACTGGTAAGTAGCCAAGCAAGTAAAGATTATATATTGCATTTTAGTAGTGGTTTTCTGTGAAGTCTTAAACATGTAAATAATTTATTGAAATCCAAAAGGAATAACTGTTAGTGAAAAGCTGAGTGATTTTCTAGCTATATAATCTGCTAGAACTGAAATATTAAAATAGTCTCAGGTTTCTCATGTTAGAAGAAGTTAGAGTCTGCATAACTTCCATTCTAATAATCCCTTTCTATATGATTCCATCTGGTTGTCTGCATTTTTTTTTCCAGACAGAAAATTCAAATACCTAAGCACTCCAACTTATTGAAATATATCTAACTCCAGATGAGATCTTGAGTTCAGCACTAGTTTTTTTTCCAGCATCTCTTCATAGCTTGATGACATTTCTCCATTCATCTATTATTCATGTATGTTCTTGTCCTATGCCTACCTGAAGTGTTATTTGTAACTGAAGTACTTGGAACAGATAATTGCATCTATCACAACCATCAGAGTCATGTGCTTCAGTAACAAAGGAAATTCTGACCTAAAGGAAGGTTAGCTCAGGTCACTGATACACAATTTAAAGGCCCGATTTGACTTCTGGACAGTGCTGCTTGGCTTCATTTTGTATTAGAACAGCTAAAGCCTGAGAATCCACTCATTTTCATAGTGGCAGGCTGCTGTAGTAGGGCATCTAAAATTCCATTAAACTGGCTTTGGTTTTATGTTTTATTTTTTGCACCAAAACCATCTTCCAGATTCTTAAACAAAATTAGAATACTTAAAATGAGCAAAAGGATTTCTAATCAGTAGATATACAAGTGAACATAACAGGCAGTACTAACTCAGCAATGGCTCAAGCACAGGTTTGGATGTAAAAAAACCAGGAAGTCTTTACCCATAGGGAGAAATACAGCTCATCAGAACCTCTCCTTTTTTCTATTGTTTTGGACATAGACATCTCTGTCAAAATGGGAGCTTCCATGGAAAATGCTGATTCTTGATAACATGTTTGAAGTTATTATACCTTGCACTGAATACTGCCGGTCTTTATAAGGTAAGTGCTTCTAAAACACTAAAGAAAATGCAATGTGATGTGGCCATGTATGTGATATCAGCAGTAATGCCATCTTAGCTTATACAATTTCTCCCTCATGCTTAAGAAACTCAGACTGAAAACTACCAGCGATGTAATAACTGCCTGATTTGTTGTTGCCTAATCAATTAGAAAATTGATAACCAACCTCAGGGGAGACCTCTGTTATTCCAAACTGGGATAAACTCTGATGCAAAATGTTGATATTAAGGGAACGCAGCACTTCTTCAGATGGGAGTGCCTCAGAAATTCCTGGCTTTCTATTCAGTGGGGATACAAACAGCTCCACACAGTTCTTCTTTCCCTAGGAAAATAAAAACAATACAGAATCATAACAAGGGTCTGAGATTAGATAATCTCTGCTGTATATAGATTGTATCTATAATTCTTTAAACAAAAGTATAGAATATAAAGACTGCAACCTGCTCTGTGAGGAAAGTATACCTATTCCTTGACTCCTTAAATCCCAGTAGACTGTGCAAGAAGATGCAAATACCATATGCAGGCACATGCGCTTTGTCCCATTCACTATTGCCAAGATACCCTCTTCCTGAGTCTAGTACCATTAAATGAGACAGGTCAATATAACACGATGAGGGGAGGAGCTATGGGATAGGGTAAAGGGCAAAGTGCCAGCAGGGGTTTTAGCAGACAGTTGTCTGATCTGAGCTGAAATGCAACCTTATTTTAGAAGATCGTCTTTAAACAGGAATGCTTAATATAATAGTGTGGTACTCTGGCACTGCTTTCTAATCCCATGCCAAAACATTGCAGACATATACCACAATGAAGAATAAAGTCCTTTTAATGGACTGCAGTGCAACTCCTTAAAAAGGCACAACAAGATGAAAGGACCAGAAAAGTTGTGTTTACATTTAATAGGTAAGCTGAGAATTTCTACTCTCCCCTCTAGTAATTCCTGCCCAGGTGTCTTTGATGCAGTCCTGGTAGCCCAAGGGGTGCTGTATTAGAGATATCACTCTCTCACAAGGGAGCAAAAGTAGAGACTGCCAGAGGGTTGCTCTGGTCATGACAGCCTAGAACAACACCTGAGACCAGTGATCCAGACAGTGCTGATGTCCAAAAGAGGGTGTTGGAACCTGCGTTTCCCAGGGCTATGGCAAACTTTGCTGAGGCTGTGACGTACAGTCCAGACCTCGGGGATTCCACACATGCAAGGTAAGCATGGAGCTATCTGCGTTGCTGCCTGCACAGGCAAGAACCAGTCTGGTTATTTGCTATTCATTATTATGGGATGGGAGAGATCAGTTCAAACTAGGATAATCACAATTTCCCCACCTCCTTCCCTTCACCTTGAATGTGCATCATTATCTTTTCTGAAGTGAAGAAAAAGACATCTTTTGCTATTTTTAGAATACCTAGCTTTGCATTCAGAGTAGATTTGCATGGAAAGGGACACTTTCAAACATGTTTACCCTAAATCTGCCCTCTGTGCTCTCACATGTGCTGCTGGCCCACCTGCTTGATAAGATTGGTAAGGACTTTAGCTACTGGTGGGACTACACAGATAAGCAAGGCTATAAGAAGTGAAAAAAGACCTACAGGTCTGGACCATCAGTTCAGGGCAGAGACTTTTGTCAGCTGAAGAAGCTGATTTGAGGCTGCAGTCCTCTCAGTCTCTGATGTGGGTAGGTGTCTGGTTCTGGGTGTAGTTGGCAGGCACAAGGCAAGGCTTGGCAGGGCTCCAACACCCCTGGTGTTTTGTGCCTCCTCTTTTTAGGAGTTCCTCTGCTCATTAAAAGGCCTTTATGGGAGGAGGATTTGCTGGAAAGGTTAAGGAGACACTGGAAATGCCCAGTGAGTATTTCCTGGCACACTGTGTTGTTATACATGAGAAGCTAGCTGGCCCTCTGCTTTCCTCATGCCCAACCGCATCTTGGCTGCTAGGTTCCTCATCACTCTTGAGAGCCGCTCACTTGGGATGGAATTAGCTTACCTCACTTCAGTCATCTGAACTACCTTGAAAGACAGAGGAGAGAGACTGGCACCTCCAGGGAATGATTTAATCCACCCTAAAATAATCACGATCTGCTTCTCCTCGAGCAGTTACCCTTCTCTATATTGCTTTTACAGGGAGCCTAGTTGAGTAGTTGAGACTAGGCTGAAGTAAGGTGAGATGAATTTTGATGTTCCTTGCTTGCTTGCCAGCACTCTGCATAAGAGGAACTGTCTCATGCTGGATGCAAAGTGGGAATAATGTCTCCTAAGATATTTTTCTTCCTTGTGAATTTTGACTGTGTGATTTTTAGAGCAAAGAGAGAGGGCAAAATTTGCTTTCTTTCTTATATCACTAAAATATTAACTCATAGCAGACTTTACAGATGTTAAGACTAATTAATTAATGGCATTTACTGTATTCTAAGCTATATGCAGGTGCAAAATGACATTATCTTTTCCCTTAAATCACAAATTAGAGGAGAAAGAGAAAATCTATGGAGCCAGTAGGAAAATAAACAACATTTTTCTTCTGCTTAGTTACATAACTTCCACAGAGCATAGTAAGAAAGTGACTTTGTGTGCTGAAATACACATCCCAAACTATGGAATATTTCTCATTTAATTGTGCTTTTCTGTGAATATGTCTTTCAACCTTTCATTCTGGTTAATGGAAGGGACAAAAGAGATTTAGCATTACTTGTCACAAGTGAGTGACGTCCCTTGCGAACATGAAAAGGGGGGCATTGCGTTCCTATTGATCTTTTCCGCTGTTATTTCTTGTGTGATCCTTTCTCACAGAGACAGTATTTGAAGCAATTTTATAATCCTTTTTGATGTATAAAATCCTATCAAGGTATCGAGGCAGGAAATACTTTTATGCTGAAGCTCTCAGTTTTCTTCCCTAATATCCAACCTGCATGCAGAATAAACTAAAATAATTCTTCTTTGCTCTGCAATGTAAATTGAATGAAATACACACATGATGTTGGGTTTTTTTTTGATTCATGGCAAAACTGTCATAAAAAAACAACAGTGTTAAGAATCCATGCTCTTAACAGAAAACCACACAATGGCAATTGCTTTCAAAAGTTGTTCTTGCTAGAAGCAAATTTTTTGCCATCTTTTGCAAATATGATACCACAGTCTACAAGATAATTTTTGAGCATGCATTGTTACAGCTGTATTTAAGAAAATGAATATTAACATTGTGAGGGCACAATGAATTTATTAATGGAAAATCTGAGGATAGATTGTGAAGAAGCCTTTGAAAGGCAGAATCACATGTACTTTTTTGAGCAATATTCCACCTTTGAGAAAAAAAGCCCTAGATAAAGGTTTCTCAGTGAATGTGATGTCGAACTGCACTGGAATGAAAACTAAGGGATAAGCAATCTGCTTATGAACATGACACAAAAGAAGTTTATCTGATTTAATTTTTTTCCGGATTGCAACTGAGAGTGCTTTCTTTTCAAAAGAAAATTTAAATCCTTTTGTAATGGAGATCTATTTTTCTGTAGTGCAGTTAAAACATTAGAAAAAAGTATTTTTCCATCCTATTTTATTGCACTTTTCCATAGTGACAGGAAAATAAATTTAAAAGAATTCAAAGTAATCTGATACATTTTATTGTACATAGCCCTTTGGTACTTACAATGAGTCTGTTGATATGAACTTGCTGAGGTAACAGTCCTAGTGCTGCTGCCACTCCTTGGCGAAATATCCGGAGCAACGTGATATTCAGCTTGTTTACATCCATTTGCAGTGTCTGAAAAATAAACCCAGTTCAAATGAGATCCTTGCTCAGCACACTCAGTTCTCAAGATGACTGATCTCCGCGACTGTTTGTCAATTGTTTTTTTCCAAGAACGATAATCCGTGCAGCGTATTGCACTGAAGTAAGGAATAAGTCCAAAGGAAAATTTAAGCATCTTAAATCCTTCTTGTTAGCAAAGTACCACCTTTCCTCAACTACATTCAAAAGAGTTTCCAGAGGTTTTTGGCTAAATTCCTTGGGCAAGACATAGAGTTCAAGTGAACACAATTATTACATTAAAAATTGCTACATTAAAAAGTCAAGCATTAGACATCAATTCACCTTTAAAGAATGAGATGTTGGGTTTACACAATGAAGATCTGCTTTGAATATTATCTTAGCATTTCTCCCTGCAGTTGAAGAATGAGTCAGACATAGTGAAATTATAGGATTTTAATGTTGATTAGCTGTTTCTGAGATCAAAAAAGAAACATTCTGGAACTCGATGATCTTAAGGCCCTTTCCAACCCTAATTATTCTATAATTCTATGATTCCACACGCTTGAATTTCCTAAAACTTCCTCATGTGAGTCAGAGAAGGCTATAATGATGAGTGGTGTCCCTCAGGGATCAGTACTGGGACCAGCGCTATTTAACATTGTTGTTGGTGACAGTGGGATTGAGTGCACCCTCAGCAAGTTTGCCGATGACACCAAGCTGTGTGGTTCGGTTGATAACGCTGGAGGGAAGGAATGCCATCCAGAGGGACCTTGACACGCTTGTGAGGTGGGCTGATGCCAACCTTATGAAGTT